>PVKZ01001601.1:0-121513 GCA_004027375.1 Macroglossus sobrinus
CCAGCTTGTGCCCAAGTTAATCCAAAGAAGGGGAAGATAGAAGAACGTAGGCATAGGGAAAGAGGAACTTATCCGGGAGACCACTGGGAAGTCGATTTCACTGAGGTAACCATGACTGTGGGGGGCTAGAAATATTTACTTGTTTTTATAGACACCTTTTCAGGATGAGTAGAGGCTTTCTCCACCAGGAAAAAAAAAAAAATGCCTTAGTAGTTACTAAGAAACTACTACAAGAAATTCTCCCTCGATTTGGTCTCCCTGAAACTTTAGGGTCAGATGATGACAGGCCAACCTTTGTAGCAAAGGTATCACAGCAATTGGCTAGCTATCTAAATTTGTGATGGAAACTCCACTGTGCCTACTGGCCCTAAAGTTCGGGCCAAGTAGAATGAATGAATCAGACCCTAAAAGAGACATTAGTCAAGTTAGGATTAGAAACTGGTGGGACCTGGGTAGAACTTCTCCCCTTTGCTCTTCTCCGAGCCAGGTGAACTCCATATACTAATTGATTCACCCCATTCGAAATTTTCTTTGGAAAACCCCCACCTTTAGGACCTAGAATAGAAGATAAGAAAAAGGCAAAACTATACAACCTTGTCTTACTTAAGTCTTTACAGGCCCTTCAAAGTATACAGAAGGAGGTTTGGTCCCGGGTTCGTGCTGTCCACTCAGTTCCGGAGGATGGACTTCCTGACCAGTTTCAGTGGGGACTCTGTGTGGATCTAGAATTTTACTTCCAAAGGACTAGAACCCAAATAAAAGAGAACTTTTACTGTTTACCTGACAATGTCCACTGCAGTTAAAGTAGACAGCATCCCATCATGGATTCATCACTCCCACGTGAAGGCAGCACGAGAGCGGACAGCTCAGGAAGATGGGCCCTTTAGATTAAGACTCAAGCATACATAAATCTAACCCTCTGTTTCTTCCTTTTTTCCTCTTTAGCCCAGGCATGTAGAAACATACACCAGCCTAGAGTATGGGAGCTTATAGTAACAGAGACCAGTGAAATCATTGCCCAGAACATCACCAGCCACGGTACTTCAGAGATTCGAGTAGACTTGTGCTGGCCTGCCAGAGATCCCCTCACCATTGCAATGGCTGGACACCACCTTGGATCAGGATCCTTCCTAGGCAGAGGAGCATACCTAAGCTACAAGAGGGGACTTGGCTATGGCATATTATCAGCTGAGAAAAGCCTCTTAGGAATAAGACTGTATATTTGTCCTCAAAAACATTACCCAGGGATATCTGGCCACATGGGTAATATGGGACTTGGATATGAGGGCCAAGGCCAATTTTCTTGTGCTAAGTAAAGTTGTAAGACTATCTCCTCTATAACTAATTATAAAAAACAGAATGATCATATTAGATTAATAATGGACCAACCCTCTACATGCTCTCTTGGGTCTTACAATCCTAACAAAATCACCATCAAAACTGGTAGCCTTGGAGGACACTATTGGCTCACAGGACAGACATGGGGTATCAGATTATATAAAACCAGGTATGATTAAGGATTATATTTCACTATACAGGTTAAGGACCCTCCCAGGAAAGCTAACTCTATAGGACTCAATAAACAACTTCTAGTTCCAAAACTACCCCTAAGTCTTACCCTTAAGAAAACTTCTGTTTCCAGAGTAACTCCAACTCCAGCTCTAGCCCCTCCAGGTAGTAGCCTAACAGCTATTAAACCCCAGCCATTTGACGAGCCACAACCAGACCCAGAAGGAACATCAATAACTATGCTAATAACAATACACAGGGTCTTAAATAAGACCACCCCAGACAGAGGACAAGATTGTTGATTGTGCCTAAACCCCAAACCCCCTAACTCTGTCATTGTAGAAATTCCCTTAAACTTAACTAAGCTCAGCAGAGAACAAGGCTGTAAATGGGAGACTCCCCAACTTACCTTAGGAGACATACAAGAAGAAGGAACCTGCATAACTTCAAAGAACTATTCCAAGCTGTTGGCACAGTCACCCTACTTTGATAACTATAATTATACTGTCGAAGTACCTATCTCAGGGGGTAAATACTATAAAGCTCTAAATAATACTTGGTTAGCATGTGATAGTGGGCTCACTCACTGTGCTGTATCTGATCTTTTCAACTCAGGTGAGTCTAATATTTGTATCCTAGTTTTTGTATTCCCCCAAGTGTCCCTTTACAATGGGCCGGAAGGCAGACTCCACTTCTTCCACCAGGACAGGCTACAGAAACAGGCTGTACCAGTCTTAATACTCCTTCTTATAGAACTCGAAATAGGAGGCTCTGTAGCTGTAGGTACTACTGCTCTCATCAAGGGAGAAATTGGAATACAGATAGATAAGAATATCAAGATCTTAAAAGACACCATCAGCAGGCTAGAACTTCAGGTTGATTCACTAGCAGAAGTAGTTCTCCAAAATAGAAGAGGTTTAGATTTATTACTCTTAGAACAAGATGGATTATGTATGGCTCTAGGTGAAACTTGTTGCTTCTATACCAACAACTCTAGAATAATTATAGAAAGCTTACTCTTAGTACAGAGAAATTTAGATGTCAGGGAAACATAAAGACTAGAATCAGATAAGTAGTTTCATAGGATATTCAATTGGTCACCATGGCTAACAACCCTCCTATTTGCTGTAGGTGGACCTTTAATCCTCCTCTTGTTAACTTTTGGCCCATGTTTCCTCAATTTCTTATTTAGATATATAAGGAAAAGAATTAATTCTATTAAACTTTTAGTAATACAAAATAGAGGCTATGAGAAAATTCCGCATGAAGAATCGAGGATTTGATTTTCCACTAAAACCAATGGGGAATGTGCTGGCTGAAAAATCACTGCTTGACTATCTCCCATGGGAACATAAATGCTTCTGTACTCCCATTTGCACAACTGACCTGTGGGTTGACAGTAAAAAAAGAAAAATAGACTTGTGTATACTAACAGGATGAAGAATAGGGGTTTAGAGACTTATAAGAGGATACTTACTATAGGACAATGCTTCAGACTAAGAAATGCATTAAACTTGCCTTAACAAGTGCTAACATTAAGCCTCAACAATACCCACAGTGTATAGAGTCTTGAGTTTGAGTGCCACCAGAGATATTTTGTGGTACACATTGGACTTTTCACCAATTTCTCATGACAAAGTCTAAAATAATGCCCACACAAATTGAAGATGAATAGCCAGTCATAAAGATATAAAATGATTGTTACAGAAGTTAATTCTATATTAAGAAAATTTATGACAACCTTGACATAGTAGTATCTGTGCTGATACCAAAGCTAACAAGCCTTGTTTCAAGGAATAGAAAGTCACTCATAAAAAGGGCAATGACAGTGGAACTACTCTGCTGTAGTTCTAGACTGCATTCTGCTATCAGTTTGTCTAACTGCAAGCTCTTGAATCAGTCTGTATGGATGTCTACCAAATTGATAGTATTAAAATAAACCTATTTTAATGAAAGCTGAATAGAGCTAAACCTGTGTGTGTGTGTATGTGTGTGTTCAATACTAAAACTCAGAGATTTGTTTAGACAAAGGGTTTATATGCAAGAGTTGTTCACAATCTATTTCTGGTGTACTATCTGCTGAAATCTGATGATGAAAATTTGATATTTCAGGGTTAAATGTATTTTCAGGGCAAGATTTGAGGCGTTTTCACCTATGTCTAAATAAAGAAGGAGGATAATCTCTAAGTATTACTTTAATATTGAGTGAAGAGCTATAGAAGTGGTCTGTCACTTGTAATACTTCATATTGCTTAGGATAGAAAAGCAAAAGTAACTTGTAATTTTATGTGAGCTATTATATGAAAACCAAAATTCTGTAATGGTAAAGGTTATGTGTTGCCTATAGAATTTTATTTTCTGTCATTCAATCAGTATTGAATAAATTTGTCAGTATAACTGCTTCAACTTAGTTTACCAGTCCTTAAATCCATTTTCATATTTTAAAATAAACAAAAACCTGGAGTTTGAAGTTTAAAGTCTTGAGAAGTGGCTTGCTTTTAAGAGTTATCTATATCTGGTTTCTAGGAAAAGTAAAGATATTGGAAGTTGGAAAAATAAAACAGTAAAGGGTAAAATAGATATCTATTTGTACACTATTAAAGATTTTAATAAACTTCTATTGAGAAGTGTAAAAAAAAGCAAGCTAAAATATGACTGAAATTATAGCATACTTGGAAACACTATCAATTATCTTGACCTAATTTAGATTTATAAAGCACTTCTCCTAATGACTTTAGATATACATTAGTTTGAAGTATTAGTGAAGTTTTCACAAAAGAAGTAAAATGCTTGGCTACAAATCTTTGTAACTTTTAAGTGTTTAAAACACTTTCTGGGTTTTAAAAATGATATTATTGAGTTGTAATTGACATACATTAAACTGCCCATATTGAAAGCATACATTGATGTTTTAACAATTATATATGCATCAAATGATTCTGATAATAAAGATAATAAACATCACTATCTCTCTTAAAAGTTTCTCTGTAACCCTTTGCTGTTGTCTCCCAGCTCTCCTTGTTCCTAGCCCAGTCCCAGGCAATCGAGTGATTTGCTTTATAACAGTACAGATTAGTTTGTTTATTCTAAATGTTTTATATATGACTGTACATCTATGATATTGCAAGTATCAATACTTCATTTTTTTATTGAAGAATACTATTCCATTGTATGATAAATCATAATTTGTTTTTGTTTATTCACTTATCTATAGCTGTGTATTTGTGTTGTTTTCAGTTATGATTATGAACATTTCTAACCAAGACATGTAGAAATATATGCTTTTTTTTTCCTCTTAGATAAATAAGTAGAGATGGGATTATGGATATAGGGTAAGCACATATTACCATTTAAAAAAACTGTTAAATTGTTTCACAAAATGGTTGTGCCATTTATTTTCCATGTGTGAGACTTTCAGTTGCTTCACATGTTTCACATTCTTGTCAACACTTAATATAGTCAGTCTTTTAAATTTAGACTTTTTATTAGATGAATAAAAACTTTAATTTGTATTTTTCTAATACATAATTGTGATAGGCACCTTTTTAGTTATTTACTTTCCATCTAAATATTTTCTTTTGTGATATGTCTGTTTAAATAACATTATTTTTTGTTATTAAGTTTTTAGTGTATTTTTAATAGTATGATAATAAATATTTTATCATATATGTGAATTGTATTTTTTTCTGTATATGGCTTATCTTTTATTCTTTAAACAATATCTCTCAAATAAGGAGAAGTTTTAAATTTTAATAAAGTCCAATTCATCAATGACTTTTTTTTTATTGCTCATGATTTTGGTATAATATAAAGGAAATATTTGGTTAACTCAAGGTCACAAGTGTTTTTCTCCTATGTTTTCTTAAAGTGCTCTTTGTCTTTAGATTTTGTCTTTAGGTTTATGAGTCATTTTGAGTTGATTTTAATAATTGGTGTGAAAAATGAATTTTGGCATATGGATATCCAGTTGTTCTAATATTATTTGAAGAAAAGACTATAATTTCTCTAACTGATTACCTTTGCACCTTTGTTGTAAATATATATGTTGTATATACACATATATATACATGGACTATATATAGTCTGTTTCATAAATACTCATATACTATATACTCTTTCACATATATCCATATTATTATCACAGTAAAATTATAAAAATTAGAGCATAAATCAATAAAATAAACAGAAAAAGAATTGATAAAATGTAAAAAGCAAAAAGTTGGTTATTTAAAAAAAATATTATTAATAAATACCTAGCAATGAAAACACAAAGAAGTAAAACACAAATATCCAAAATTAAGAGTGAAATAGGGGATAGCACAAAAGTTCCTATAGGCACTAGAAAGATTATAAGAAAATATTAGAATAATTACATATCGATACCTTTAATAAAGATAAAATCAATAAATGGCTTGGCTTTAAAATGGGAAATTTTAATAGCTCTTTATATAGTAAATAAACTAAATTCATTATTTAAGAACTCATTCGCTGCCACACACACACACACACAAAGTCAGGGTCTTGAAACATTGAGAATGAAATCAAACATTTTCAGAAAAAAATAACATTTTCATATAAACTCATCAGAGTAGACGAGTTCATAAGATTATACCTCCCAGATTTCTGAATATAGGTCATGTAACGGACTAAAGTCTATTGTACCATGAGATTCATTGCTACATTTGCATAAGGCTGGGTCCCATGGATCTTTCAAACCAGTGACTAAGCTAAGAGATACTTGTTGTTATGAGATTCTGGAATTCTCTGATGGATGACTGGCTCAAGGACTCCTAAATGGCCTTGCTGACTGTTATGGAGAATTCCATTGTAGTATAGATGCTCCTCCTCAACCTTCCTTCACTTTTTGACTCTCTCCCTCACCCAAAGTAAGACATGCATTGAACTCTGATTGCTCTCTTACTCTTCCAGCTTCTTCATCATTTTCACTCACAAATATTTTCCCTAATTAACTGTTTGTGTATCTAATTTTTTATGTTTTGTGCCTCAAAGAAACTAATGAACTAGAATAAACTAGTTGACACTAGGAGTCTGAAAAAAACAGTGATTATATAGGAATGTGACTGGCTAACTGATATGTTAGGTACATAGAGCAGATAGTCTAAGGAACAGTTTGGTAGTATAATTGTTAAAAATTTTACTGAAGATGAACTAGGAAAATTTCTTAGTGGAAAGAAATGCTATGATAAATGAGATTTTTTTAATTAGGGGAGAAACATAGATACAAAGAGCAGGATTACTATTATTATTACTATGTTGCACTGAGGACCTGAAGAAAAACAAAAAGAGACTGAGAGTTGCTAAGTTTGTAAACCATAGGGCATCAGTGACAGCTCACAATAATCTTTAGTTGTTTTATAGAGGATGGGCAAAGAAAGTTGAACAGCATGCTGGGAACCTCATTGTTAAAATCTCAGGGCTTCAGAGGTATTTGAATGCCTCACCAATGTAGGTGTGTTATGAATAGATCAAGGCCCTGGTGGAGAAAACCTAAGACCTTGAAACTTGGGTTGAGAATATGTAGATAAATGCCTTTTAAAGAGTTGAGCTGTGGGCAAAGTTAGTTCCTTCTGAGGATTATGATGGATAGATCTTCCCAGTCTTCTCTCTTTGGCTTATAGATGATCATCTTCTCTCTGTGTGTCTTCTATTATCCTTTCTCTAGGTGTATCTGTGACAAAATTTTATCATTTTATAAGGACATCTATCATATTGGTTTTGGGCACACCTAATTTTTATTTGATTACTTCTGCAAATAAGGCCAGATCTGATTACTGATGTTTGGATTAAAACATATGAATTTAAGAGGAGACAATTTTAACTCATGACACACTTCTAGAACTCTGCAATACCAAGGTAAGAATGCACCAAGATGTTGGCCCTAGATATTCAACCAAAGAACTTGAGACCATTTACTAGAGGAAATCTACACTGAGAAAGAGGTCATAAGCAGACATTTCAAGGATTCTAGGTCACAGGGTCTGAACTGACATTGATACCCAGAAACTTCAAGAATCATCATGGCTTCCTTGTTAAATAAGTGGGAGAGGGTTTGTATGCCAGGTCATACATGAAGTTCTAGATAAAATATGGTGCATGGTAGTTCCCCTGTGTCCATTGACATACCAGTTCTTATTTCTAAGTCCCAAAGTGCTCAATCTTACAACAAAAACTGCTGAATATTTCTTTTTTGTTTTATTGGTCTTTGTTTGGAGCAGTTTTCTATTATGATGATCTTTTCTGAGTTAAGAAAATTGCAATCCATTTTTCTCTATTGGGAATATCCTGTTGTCAATATATAAACAAAATAAGTGACCAAAATAATTTGATGTTTAAGGAATGCCCTTCTCATCCAGCTATCTACTGACCAAGGGCAATGAACACCTGAAGAACTAAATGAAATGAAATGAAATAAAAATAAAATAAAACAAAATATAACTGAGATTTAATCATAGGACTGGAGAATACATCTACCTCCTTCTGCAATTTACCACCATATCAATTGGAATACTATTTAATAATAGGGGATTAAAATGGAAAGAATTGCACATCTCAGACTATATTTAAGAAGTATCTAGGGAAGGAGTTTTGGTCAATATGGTGTAGTAGATAAATGCTGTGCTTGCTCCTCTCACAACCACATCAAAATTACAACTAAACTACAGAACAACCATCATTGGAAGTCACCTAAAGTCTAGCTAAACAGAAGTCCTACAACTAAGGCCTCATAGAACAGGCCACCTAGAGACCAGCAGGAGAGCAGAGATATAGAATGGGCTGGTCCCTTTTTGCATGCAAATGCAGGCAGCCACCATATCTGAGTCTCCACTGACCTGGTTAACACTGGTTACCCTGAGACTCCACCCCATCCAACTTGAAGGCCCACTCAAATTACCTTCAGTGTCATACAAATGGTCCATTTTAGCTCATGCTGCAGACTTTCCTAAAATACCTGTAAGGTTAACAAACCCTAAACAAGCAGCATCTGGTCTTTTTATGCCTCTGTATCTTTTGCTGAGCAGCTCCAATCTCTGCATTAGCAGCAGTATTGAGAGCCATTCTTGCTGAATGCCCTACAGGCAGGGTTGAAGTTGCCTGTAAGCTAGAAATTTGCAGGGCAGGTGGGCTCATTAATGGATTAGCTCGTTACTAAAGGAGGAAGATTGACTTAATGGATAAACTCATTACTGAAGGAGTAAGATTGGTTTAATGGATAAGCTCGTTACTGAAGGAGGAAGATTTGCTTAATGGATAAGCTCCTCATGCACATCTTAGGGTATAAATATGCTGTGTTTAATAAACTCGAGAAGCAGTATTCACTGTTAGCCCTCCCGACTCTATCTTTTCTCTCTCTCTCTACTCTCTCTGTCTCTTCTCTCTCCTTTTTTCTCAATCCTCACTCCCCTCTCAGGAACTGTTCAATCTTAGCCAGCTGGCTCTGGCACAGCAAGTGGCCTTGGTTTGCAGCTTGGCTTCTCAAAGCACCTCTAAGCATAGCACAGGTAGCAGCCATTTGTAGATTGCTTGGTGACTCTTGCTAGGTGGTCCAGGGCAGGGCACAGGCTACAGATGAACTTGGCCTATGTTGTGGTCCCTCCCAGGAGTCTCCAGAATCAACACTCTGAGTAGCTAGCTTCTGACCAAGTGGGAGCACCACCTAGGGATGCATCCAAGAAAAACACACCTAAAGGGCAGACTGGGTAGGTATGTACCAGAGCCCTGATAAAATGAATCATGCTCAATAGGGTCAGCCCCTCACCAGCCAGGCCTTACAAACAATTAGCCCAAGAGTCAATCCATCCCACTGAGGTGTGAAAACTCAACTATAACAGCAAGGCACAAACCCATGAGAGAACTCACCTTGAGTACTCAGCTCAGCAATCAGGGAAGACTATACTGCTGGGCCCGACGAGACAGCTATTACATAAAGCCAAGCTACTAAGATCAGAGACATAGAATACCTAATATATAGAAACAAACACAGGGAGGCAGCCAAAATGGGGAGACAAAAAACATATCCCCAAAGAAAAAAAAAAACAGAACAAAACTCCAGAAAAAAATAACCAAAAAAAAAAAAATGAAGATGGCAATCTCCCAGATGCAGACTTTAAAACACTAGCTATAAGGATATTCAGTGAACTTAGGGAAAGAGTAAACTCAATGAGAACTTTAACAAAGAGAAAAGATAAAAGTAGAGACACAAAAAAATAAAGAAATAGTCAGAAATAAAAAATACAATAATTGAAATGGAGAATATATTAGAGAGAACAACAGTAGACTGCATGAAGCAGAGGATTAAATCAGAGTTTGAGAAGATAAGGTAGCAGAAAATATCTAACCAGAAGAGCAACAAGAAAAAAAAATCCAAAAAAAATGAGGATACTTTAAGATGTCTCTGGAATAATAGCAAGCATACCAACCTATGTTTTAGAGATATCAGAAAGAGAAGAAAAAAAAACAAGGAGTTAAAAACTTATTTCAAGAAATAATGATGGGAAACTTTTTCAATCTGGTAAGGGAAACAGACATACAAGCCCAGGAAGCACAGACAGACACAAACAAGATGAACCCAAAGAGGCTCACACCAAAATGCATCATAATTAAAGTGCTAAAGGTTAAGATAAAGAAAGAGTTTTAAACGTAATGAGTAAAAAGCAATTAGTTACCTATGAGGTAACTCCTATAAGACAGTCAGCTGATTTCTCAACTGAAACTTTCATGCTAGAAAATGGTCTATAGGAAATATTCAAAGTGATGAAAAGTAAGAACCTACAATTAAGACTACTCTATCCTGATCATCCACATTCAGAATTGGAAGATAGATAAAAAGCTTCCCAGACAAGAAAAAGTTAAAGGAATTCATCAACACTGAATAAGTATTACAAAAATGTTAAGAAGACTTCTTTAAAGAGAAGAAGCAAAAGATAAATATGAATAATAAATCTATCAACAATTGCTATGAATGTGAACGGATTTAATACTCCAAACAAAAGATAGGGTGGCTAACTGTATAAGAAAAGAAGACTGTCACATACATTACTCTTAAGAGACATATTCGATTGAAAGACACACAGAGACCAGGTGTGAAAGGATAGAGAAAGATATTTCATTAAAATTAAAATTAAAACAAACAAAAAAAGGCTGGTGTGGCAGTACTGATACCCATCAAAATAGACTTTAAATAAAGGCAAAAATAGACCCAGTAATCCCATTTCTGGGCACTTTATCTGAAGAAACCCATGTGAATACATATGTTCATTGCAGCATTATTTGCAATAGCCAAGAATATGGTGGCAACCTGGGTGTCCACCAATAAATAAATGAATAAAAAAGAGGTGATACATATATAAAATGGAATATTACTCAGCCATAAAAAAGAATAAAATATTGCCATCTGCAACGACATGGATAGTCTTAGAAACTATTGTTCCAAGTGGAGTAAGTCAGACAGAGAAAGTCAAATGCCACATGATTTCACTTACCTGTGGAATCTAAAGAATAAAATAAACAAACAAAACAGAACCAAACTCATAGATACAGAGAATATCTTGATGGTTGCTGGATGCGAGGGAGTTTGGGCTTAAGTGAAAAAGAACAAAAAGTTAAGAAGTACAAAATGGTAGTTACTGAATAGCCATGGGAACATAAAACATAGTAAAAGAAATATAGCCGATACTATTATAACAACTATTTATAATATGAATGGGTACAAGATTTATCAGGTGATTACTTTATAAGTTATATAAATGTCTAAACACTAACTCGTACATCTGAAACTAATACAATATTATATGCCCACTATAATTTAAAAAATAAATAATTTAAAAAATAAATAAAACTTTAAAAAATATAAATATATATATATATATACATATATATATATATATATATATATATGATACACAAAGAAAACAAAAGGAAAAAAATGCACGACAGTGAAAATTTTAGCCTCTGATACAACTACAGAAAACAGTAAACAGGTAAATCTAAGCTAGTTATATACAAAATCTCACAAAAGACCTATTTATCTCAGTTCTTAATACCTAGTAAATCATTTTCAGCTTTCAAAAAAATTCTAAAGGCATACTAAAAGACCACAAGGCAAACAAATTCAGCTTGAAGAGATAGACCAACAGACTTAGTTGTGGCAGATATTTTCAAACTTGACATAAAAAAATAACTATAATTAATATGCCAAGGACTTTAATGAAAAAAGTGGACCATATACAAAAACAAAAGGATAATATAACCACACATAGTTAAGTTACTCATAAAAGCATAGAGAAAGTTATAGAATTTTAACAATAATCAAAGAAAGTTGAAGAGAAAATATTAATTTTAGACAGACTAGACTTTGGAGCAAGAATAATTATCAAAGATTAAGGATAAGAATAAAAGGGTTAATTTTTTAAGAAGACAAAACAAAACTTACTATATATGTGCTTATGAATAAATCAAAACATAAGAAAAAAACTAATAGAATTATAAGGAGAAACCTTTGACTCCACCTTTATAGCTGGAGTTTTAACATTTCTTTATAATTGACAGATCCAGCAGACTATAAATCAGTAAGAACACAATTAAATGAACAGCACCACTAATCAATTCAATCTCACTGACATCTATAAGCTAATTCATATAACAACAGCAGAATATGCCTTCCTCTGAAAC
The DNA here is from genome assembly GCA_004027375.1 of Macroglossus sobrinus. Taxonomy (NCBI): domain Eukaryota; kingdom Metazoa; phylum Chordata; class Mammalia; order Chiroptera; family Pteropodidae; genus Macroglossus; species Macroglossus sobrinus. The sequence goes on from PVKZ01001601.1 coordinate 12,199, forward strand.
TCATATGGAACATTCACCAAGATAGGTAACATTCTGGGCCATAAAATACAATTTAACAAATTAATAAAAATAGAAATTATACAAAACATGCTGTCAGACCATAGTTGAATTAAACTAGAAATTAATAACTGAAAGATAGCTGGAAAATACAATAAACTTTTAAATAATATATGGTTTAAAGAAGTCTCAAGAGAAATTTAAAAAATTCAAAATAAATAAAAATGAAAATACAACTTAATGTTTTCTAAGATGTAACAAAACTTGTGCTTAAAGGGGAATTTATACCATTGACTACGTATATAAGAAGAGAAGTAAAATTTTAAATTAATATTCTAAGTTTCCATGTGAAGTAAATAGAAAAAATGTAAATTAAACACAAAGTAAAAGGAACAGAAGAAATGATTTTAAAATAGTGTAAAAATTAATAAAATTAAAAACAAACAAACAAGGAAACACAATAGAAAAACAAGAAAACCATAAGCTGGTTCTTTGAAAATGCTAATTTGTTTACAAATCTCTAGCCAGGTTAATTAACAAAAAAAGATAGAAGACACAGATTACTAATATCAGAAATAAAAGATCACCACTAATCCCATAGATATTCAAATAATAATAAAGAAATATTATTTAAAATACCATGCTCACAAATTTGATGACCTAGATGAAATAAACAATTTTGGGAAAGACACAACCCACCAAAACTCACATAGAATAAATAGATAATCTGAAAAAATATGGTCTGTTAAATAAATTGAATTAATAATTAATAGTCTTCTAAAATAGAAAACACCAGAAACAGTGGGTTCTTAGGTGAATGCTATCAGTTAAGGAAGCATTTATACCAATTATCAACTAATCTTGTCCAGAAAATGGAAAAGAGGAAATACTTCCTAAGTTGATAACGCCATCATTATCCTAATACCAAAACCATATCACAAAATAAGAAAACTACAGAACAATGTATTTCATCATATAAATATAAAGAAATTAACGAAATATTAACAAATCAAAATAAAAATATTAAAAAGAATTGTGTATCATATTCCTGGTTTCTTGTTAAAATCAGAAAAAAAGCAAAGATATCTGCTTTCCCCACTCCTGTTAAACAACAGAGTGGAATTTCTAGCTGATGTAGCACAACAAAAATTAAATAAATAAAACGCATAATGATTTTAGTAAGAAATAAAATCGTTTTGTTCACAGTTAACATGATTGTCTAAGCAGAAAATTTCTAAAAATCAACAAAAAAGTCTTTGTAACTAATAAAAATATATAGCAAAGTTGCGAGAAATAAGGTTTAAAAAGTTAATTGCTTTCATATATGCCACCCAGCAAAGGAAATTAAAATAAAAGAAATTTAAAATAAAAAATGCAATACCATTTATTTTAACAACAAAAAAATGAAACTCTTCAGTATAAATCTAATGAAATATATAATAAGATATCTATAAGTATAGTAAATAACAACAACGATGACAAAAAAATTCTGATGAAAGGAATCAAAGGGGATCTAAATAAATGGAGAGATATTTCTTGTACATAGGTAGGAAAACTCAACATTGTCAAGATAGCAGTTCCTCACAAATTGATCTACAAATTCAAAATGATCCCAACCAACATCTCAGCAAGTTATTTCACATATACTAACAAACTAATTTTAAATTTTATATGGAAAGGCAAATAATCTGGAATATCCAAAACAATTTTAAAAAATTAAGATAACTGACATTACTAACCTCAAGAATTATACCAATTGAATTTTGATAAGTTAAAGCTATAGTTATTAAGATGGTTTAGTATTAAAAATAATAGACATATAAATCAGTTGACACAGAATAAAGAGTAAAGAAACAGAATCACACAAATATAGTAAACTCATCTTTAATAAAGGAACAAAGGCAATTCAAAATACAAAAACAGTCTTCTCTATCAGTGGTGTTAGAACTCCTAGTCATCCATATGCAAAAATATGACTCTAAACATGAATATTATACCCTTCATAAAAATTACCAAAAAATGGATCATAGACCTAAATGTAAAATAAAAAACTATATAACTTCTAGAAGAAAACATAGGGAAAATTACAGGTGACCTTGGATATGACGATAATCTTTTAGATACAACATTTATCTATAAAAAATAATTGATAAGCTAGACTTTATTAAAATTAAAAACTTCCCTGTGAAATACAATGTCAAGAGAATGTGAAGACAAGACACAGATTGGGAAAAAATATTAGCAAAAGACACTTACAATGAACAAATGTTATCCAAAACATATAACAAACTTTTAAAACTCAATAATAAGGGGAAAAAAGAAACTAATTTAAAAAGTAAGCAAATGATATGAACAGAGACCATAACAAAAAAGATACAGATGACAAGTTCTCCTGGGTCTCTTTTTATAAGAGCATTAACTCCATTCATGAGGGATTAGGTCCACTCTCATGACCTAATGTACTTCTGAAAGCCCACCCTAGCCTCCTAATATCATTACTTTGTGGGGTAGGATTTTAATATGTGCATTTTGGAGTGACATAAATACTCAGTTCATAACGCACATCATTAAAAAATTACAAATTAAAACAATAATGAGATCCCACTACATAGGTACTAAAATTGCCAAAATCCAGAACACTGACAATACCAAAGACTGACAGGGATGTAGAGAAGCAGCAGGAACCCTCATTTGTTGCAATATGAAATGCAAAGTGGTATAGAAACTTTGGAATATAGTTAAGTAGTTGCTTACAACATTAAACATACTTTTACCATATGATCCAGTAATTGCTATCCTTGGTATTCATCCAAATGAGCTGAAAACCTATGTTCATACAAAACCTGCACAAGAATGTTTATAGCAGCCTTATTAATAATTGCCATAACTTGGAAGCAGCCAAGATATCCTTCATAGAGGAATGAATAGACAATGGAATATTATTTAGAGCTAAAAAGAAGTTATCAAGCCATGAAAAAATATTGGAAAGTTTTAAATGTATATCATTAAGTAAAAGACAATCTGAAAGGCTATATATTGTTTTAATCCAACTATGACATTCTGGCCAAAGTAAAACTATGGAAACCCTGTTCATAGAGGAGAGTGAGGAATGAATAGGTGGAGTACAGATTATTTTTAGAATGAAGAAATTCTTCTGTGTGATATTATAATGGTTAATACAAGCCATTATATATTTGTCAAAAGCCATACAATATACAACACTAAGAGTGAAATCTAATGTAAACTATGGACTTCAGTTAATAATAATCTATCAATATTATCCCATCAATTGTAACTAATGTGCCATACTAATGTAAAATTTGAAAAAGGAAAACTGGGAGGGGGTGAGAAGAGATATTGAAATTTTCTGTACTTTCCATTCATTTTTCTGTAAACCTAAAACTTCTCTAACAAATAGTTCATTAATTTAAAAAAGTATATAAATACTATTTTTAGCTCATAGGTCATACAAAAGCAGGTGGTGGGCCAGATTTGTCTCTGCTGAAGATTCTGGCAGATTTAACCGACTGGCTTTTGTGCCAGATGGTTTCTTGCTAGAGTATTTTAATAAGGTCAGGTACTTGGTTTGTAGCCATTGACTTGACAGAAGCATGCCTTTTCATTCAGTTTTAAAAAAAATTAGAAACAGTTTTTATTCTTGTAAGATGGGCGGCATGGTGCATTTAAATTTATCTTAGGGCTATGTTTATTTTCTTCTCTCATCATAAGATAGTCTGAAGAGTTTGAACCATTTGTTATCCCAAAGGATATCTTTCAAACACATTACATTGACAACATTATGACAATTGTATGAGAAGAGAAACAGCTGAATAGTGTTCTAGGGGCCCTGGTAAAACACATGTGCCCCACATGGGAGGGAGATAGACTCTGCAAGGATTTGAGGACTGACCTTTTCAGTGAGGTTTTTAGAAACCCAGTGGTCAAGGGCATTCCAGGATATCTGGATTACCTTCTTAAGGCACAGCCAAAGCAAAGAAATTTTAAAATGCAAAGAACTAATTCAAAACAAAAATATCAGATATCAAAATGTGAGTTGTATAATTCATGTTTTCATCTCAAGAAACTGAAAGAGGAATAACAAAATAAGTCCCAAGTAGAAGACAAAATGTTACATCATCATTTTTACATAAAGAATAAAGCACAGACTTTGTGCATTCTGGGACAACATAGTCTATCTCTAGGGATACTATCTTGACCATAGAAAACTGCAAGCTCCAAGTAGGGCCTGTATCAGGGAAGGACTTCTTTATTCAGCTTTCTCCATGGGCCATAAGACCTGACTGACTGCCATGACCATGGAAGTGTCAGTGCGTAGGAAGAACAGGATGAAACATATGCAAGCTCCTGTGAGAAAGTCATGGCATAGGTCCTGGTATCTAGGCAAAGATACCATTTGTGGCTGAAAACTATACACCCTTTGAAAAGATTCTTTGGGTAGGTTCCTGGAACATAGTGAAAAGAGACCATGTAACTATGTAATACATAGAATGCATCCATTATCTAGAACTGCCCATTTTGAGTTGGATCCTGTTAGACCTGGCATGGTTTTGTCAGCACTTCCAGATAGAAGGAAAGCACAAATACACAAATACACTGCACAGGTACTCCCAACTTCTTACTTTAGTGTCCTTAACCCAGCATACACCTGTAGCCATGTCATACAGCTAGACAGTCTAAAAGAGAAGGAAAAATCCTGTGCTTCATTCACAGATGGGTTAACTTTTGTGCGGGTTTATGCTGAAAATGAACAGGGTCTGCTTTGAAGCCATACATAAAGGTGACCCTGAAAGACATTGATAAGAAAATCTTCCCATGGGAAGAACTTAACTTGGAAGGCAAAGGTAAGACTCCATTGAGATTTTATGGGCAGTAACCAATGACTTGGCTATCTGATCAGAGACTTCAAAGGAACACTACTAGAGATCAGATGTCTGGAGTAGAGATATGGGGAGGGATGTAAAGTTGGAGGTAGGGCACACAGTGTAAAAATACATCTATTCAAAACTATCCACCATGTTAGAGGCCATGAAAAATCAAATGAATAAAATAACTCACTCAATTGAGGTTAGCCATCCTTGTCATTACCCATTTCAAAAGCTGGAACAATAGACATAAGAACTGAGGAAAGTGGTCAACACAGTGCTGCCTTTGAACATTAACTTATCTATAACAGAGACCAATACTGGCTTCCAGTTTGACATGGTTCTTTGAAGACCCCTTAATGGTGGTTAAGTACATTGTGTTGGCATCAGATTCCTACTCAAAGGGATAGATGCCTATGTTAAGTTTGGGTTTTCTTTACTGTCCACAGAACCTCAGCCAGCAACCATCTCCTGGGACTTATGAGAGGTCTGTTCCACTGACCAGGTATCCCAAACAGCATAGACTCCAGCCAGAGGGGACCAGTGACCATAAAATTCCCTGATATTATCACATAGCACCATGCAAAAGATGACTGCTTCATTAAAAAAAATAAGATTATCTTCTAAAGGCATAGCCAAAGCAAGGAAATTATGAAATGCAAAGAACTAATTGAAAATAAAAAATATCAGAATATCAAAATATCAGAATATCAAAATGTGTGATATATAATCTATGTTTTTATCTTAAGAAACTAAAAGAGAGATAATAAAATAGGTCTAAAGATGATGTACACTAACAATAAACATGAAAATAAAAAAAATAAATATATCTTAATAATTCTTTTAGAGAAAATTAAGCACATAGGTATAAACTTAACAAAACATGTATAGGATCTATAAGTAAAAAATTACAAAATACTGATGAAAGAAATTTTAAAAGGTCTAAAATAGTCATACTGTGTTACTAAGTTGGAACACTCAACCTAGAAAAAAAGTCAGTTCTCTTCAAACTGATATACAGTTTAATAGAATTTCTAACAAAGTTATAACACATTTTTTAAACAGGCATGCTTATTTAAGAACCTGTACAGATATAGCTAAGGAATAGCTCTGGAATTGCTAAAACAATATTCAAAAAAGAAAAAATACAGTGAAAGAAGTCACTATACCCAATATTAAGTCTACTATGTAGCTATAGTAATAAAGATGGTATGGTATTGCAGAGGGAAAAATATATAGATTAATGGAATAGAACACAGAATCTAGATATAGCTCCACACATGTATGGCCAACAGATTTTTGACAACAGTGCAAAACATTAAGCAAAAAAGAATCTTTTCATCAACTTGTGCTAGATCACTTGGACATCCTTAGGCAACAAAATAAAAAATAGTAAAATAAAAAAATAACTTCAGCCCAAAACGCATACTTTATACAAAATAAACTCAAAATGGATCATAGACTTAATATAAAAATCCATAGCATTTAGAAAAAAAGCACAGGTGCAAATCTTCAGGATTTAGGATGATTCAGAGTTCTTAGATTTGACATTGAAAGCATGACCCATGAAAAAAAAAGAGATTGATTATAGGTATTCCTCACTTTCTGGAAGTGTGAGTTATTCTACTTAGCTTTTAAGAAAGATCTTCATTATTACAGTGACAACATTTTCGTATGAGTGATAATCCTCTTGGAATTTTTTTCGGTTATCAAAAACAGATGCTAATGTAAGTTTTTGTAAAATGGAAATGTCCTAATCTGAATTTTGATAAGTGGGAGAACGTTCTTCGCTTAATGCCATTTCGGTTTCGGAAAGCTTTGCTTTCAGATAGCAGAGTAAACCAGTATTGGAGTTCAAAAAAAAATTTTTTAATTGTTCTCCAAAAGCCTCTTGTTGAAGATGTTAAAATTTAAGCTACAGACTTGGAAAAGAATATAAATCATGTTTAACAAAGGACTTATTCATAATATATGAAGAACTTTTGAAATTCAACCATAAAAACAACAACAACAACAACAAAACAATTAGAAAATGGTCAAATTAAAATACAGTGCAGTGCAGTTATCAGAGTGGAAAAAAAGAATAGTGACAGCACCAAATACTAGTGATAGAACTAAGAAATAGGATCATTCATACATTGCTTATGAGACTGTAAAATGCCCAAGTCACTCTGGAAAACAGTTTTATAAAACTAAGTATACAATTATCATACATTCCAGAAGTTGCACTCTTGGGTATTTAGCTCAGATAAATTTGAATGTTCATAATGAATGTCCATAGCAGCTTTATTTCTAAAAGACAAAAACTGGAAGCAGCTTAAATTCTTTTTTAATGGGTAAATAATTAAATATGTGTGTGTGTGTGTGTGTGTGTGTGTGTGTGTGTGCGCATACTATGAAATGCTACTCAGAAGTAATAGGAAAACAACTATTCATATATTCACAAACTTGGATGAATCTCCAGTGCATTGTGCTGAGAGGAAAAAAAAAAAGCCAATCTTAAAAGATCACATACTGTGTGATTCATTTTATATAACATTCTTGAGTGGCTTCCAGATTTTATGCATGGGGTAGTTTGGTAGGTAGGAAGTGAATGTGGCTTTATGCAGGATCTTTGTGGTGAAAGAAACATTATGTAATGTATCAATGTTGATATCTTGGTTGAGATATTATTATGTACTACAGTTTTGCCTTACATTATCATTGGAGGAAATTAGATAAAGTGTGCATGGGATCTCTCCTATTATCTATTATAACTGTGTTTGAAGATATAATTATTTGAAAATAAAAATTTTAATGATACCATCAGCTTATTCCTTTCCCTTGATTCCTCAGTTCAGATGTTAAACCCACATAAATCCTGCTTTTATTTTTATTTTTTCCCTAACCAACTATATTCTGGGATTTATGTAGACATAATGCCACCTGATTTTGCTGTTTTGTGATATTTTTACTTGTCATCATCCTTTTTCTGTCTGTATTTATAGGAAGATTCTAGAGAACCAAATAGTATTAGTCGTCATGACATGGGTTTGCCTGATGTTCCTGACTGATGTTACAATTTGCAATACATAGCAGCTTAGGCATGCTCCCACCTTCCTCTAGTCTCTGTTTATATATTTACCTTGACCCCTACTATGTTGATATTTTTTAGTTATTTATTCTAAGTATAAATCATTAATATTTTTATTAATTATTCTCATACCTCCAGGTGTTAGTCTTTAGAGCTCTTCCCAGTAAATTTTTGTTCTCAAGTCTCAGTTTATTTTCTCAAGAATCAGACAACACTATACTTTATAGCATATTCTGTAAGAAATATAACAGATGACCCCTCAAAATTATCTGTATGTAAAAAGTAAAGAAGATATTAGCAATTGTGTTGCTGCAGATTCAAGGTTCTGAGGTAAGGGGTACGAGGCTTGGACAGTTAGAAGAAAACGCAGGGAGCTGTAAGCAATTGTACCATAGCTCTTTTCCATCAGACAGAATGCATGCTAATGTCTTATCTTGTGATAAGATTGTCACCACCAAGGAGAAATGTCTGACCAACAGTACTATACCCATTCTCTTTGTGGCGTTGGTCTCACAGTGTTAACATGACACAATATGGGAGAACTCATGATAGGCCACAGTGACAACACAAAGGTTTCCCTTAAGATGGTACTTTTTTCTTCATCCATCTCTCCTGTGAGATATTTCATAGTTATTTGCTGTGGCCAGTTGGCTGTTACTCAAGGAATGACCTGTAAGTTTACCTCTAGCCCCTTACCGCATGAGGCTATTATGCATACACACTAGTGAAACGAGGCCTTTATTTTCCATGGTTAAGTCCATTGCATTGTTTTTACCCTTTTCAGACAAGTATGGGCAGGTAGGAATATGTTACCATAGAGTCCATGACCAGGTTTCAATAGAGTTTCAGTGGTAGTTAACTGTAATGCATTGGGCCTATGTAATCGCAGCTCTGCTGGGGAAGGACGGCCAGCTCAAGGTTGCTCATTCAGGCCCTACAATACTTTCCACAGGCAGGATACCCAGTTTTCTAGTTCTGGGGATTGACAGTTACTCATAGGCACTGTTTCAACAGCCCATTGTACTGTTCAATCATACGCATTGCCTGGGAATTACATAGCACATGCAATTTCCATTAAACAACCATTTACTTGCTCCATTTTTGGACCTCATGCCCAGTCAAATGGGTCCCTTGGTCAGTTTCTACTACTAATGGTCTACTACAAAATGTGCAAAAGCATTGGAGAGCTCAGATAGTATGTTTTTGGTCTGTGGCCACACAGAGCCATGAAACAATAACCCAGTAGTTGTGTCTACTGTGGTAAAGGCAAAAGATGCCACTTGAGATTTTGGAAGAGGTCCCATGACTTGTTCCTATAAGAGTCTATGGCCTACTAGCCAATTTTGTCACTTCCACATAGGAAACCACAATGTTAGGTCTTTAAACACCACTCAACAGTCAATACAAATAGTTAAGGGACCATTTTCATGAGCTTTAACCATCCACACAGCCTGCAGCTCAGCCCATTGGTTGCTTTGGCCCGTACCTGTATCATATCAAATATGCTTAGTAACTAGTCAGCAACCCTATAGATATCCACTTGGCTCCCTACTCCCTCCTGGACCCATCTGTGTATCATACTTCAGCAGGTATGAGTGGCTTCCTTTCTTTTTAGGAGGACACTTGTAAATCTGTAGGCACTGCAGGATCTGGTATACAGTCAGGGACAAACACAATCGGGACTAAAACCATCTGTAATTTTATGGCCAGAGGGCTAGCAGCTATGGTACTTTGTTGTTCCAGTTAGGCACCCATTTTGTCAGGGTAGAAGTTTGACCCACCCATGTTTTGGAGTCTTGTACCCATGTGTGTAACCAACTTTGTATAGGGTAAGTGGTGCACACCTGTACTTCGGCCATGCCAGTCATTGCTTCAGTGGCCTGAAAGGCTGAAAATACAGTTGCTAATTGCTTCTCTATTAGGGATTACTGGCTCTCTGCACCTTTCCACAGTTGGGACCAAAAGCACACTGGGGTCCTAATTCATTTTGAATGTTGCCATAGACCCCTGTAGTATCTTTTTTCTGTTCCATGCACGTCCAATTCAAAGGATTCACCTGGGTCTGTTACCTATAGGGCTTAGGCTTGGTGGTGGTAAACATCTCTACTATTTCAGCCCAGTCCCAAGTAGCCCCCTTTTTGATCAGGCCATATGATGACCATGACATCTGTGCTAGGTGGGGCATGAACACTATTAGTATCCCAAAAAGTCCACATAACTCCACATTTTTTTTAACTGTAGAGGGTTATGGATACACTTGTTTCTTATCAATGATAGCATTAGGGATAACTTTCACCTTACCAGACAAGACAACATCCAAGAATTTGACAGATAAGCCAGGTATCTGAACCTTACTTGCGTTTATGCCCAGCCACATGATTTCAGGTGCTGCAACAGCGCTGGTGCTACTTCTTCTATCTGTAAGGGAAGCAGGGGTTAATATGACATCATCAAGATAATGAAACAATTTCACTGCTGCCTGGTGGGTCCAGGTTGCCAAATCCTGGGCTACCAACCCATGGCAAATTACTGGGCTATGTAGGTAGCCTTGGGGTAGTACCACAAAAGTCCACTGTCTTCTTTCTCACATGAAGGCGAATTGGTCTTGACTTTTGGGATTCAAATCTATAAAGAAAAAAGTGTTAGCCAAATCTAAGACACAGTGGTACATTCTCAGCCTTGTAATCAGTTGATCCATTAGAACATGGATAGGTGGTACTGCTGCTTTCAGTGGATGAGTCACTTTATTCAGTTCCAGATAGTCCACAGTCATTCTCTATGAGCCATCAGGCTTCTTCAATGGCTACACAGGAATATTATAGGGACTATGAGTAGGGCATACAATCTGAGATTTCTCTAATTCCTGAATCATAGCCCCAATTTCATTATGTGCACCATGTGAACAATATTGCCTGACATTGACAATATGTCTTGGTTCTGTCACTTTCTGTGGCAGGTGCTGAGTATGTTCCCACACTATAGTCTTCACCACCCAAACTCACAAAGAAAATTCACCAGCAGAGGTCTGAAGATTGAGCCCTCACAACATATCCACCCCTAGGATATACTATGGCGCCAGAGAAACATATACTTTATCTGGATGTTGTAGCAAACGTACTATCCCAAGAAGCAAAGTCACATCTTTGGTCTTAATAGTCTTACCCTCATAGCTGTCTATATAGATGATGGGTCCAGGGAATCATTTTGGATTTCTGTATTTAAGACTGTAGTTGGCGCCAGTATCCACAAGTGGTAGGACTCTTTTCACATTGTGTGGGTCCAGTGAATTGCCAATTTCGCATGTGGCCTCCAGTTCCCGCCTATTCCCTCCAAATGAGCATTTCTCCCTAATTATAAAGGGTCAATAGAGAGTTCTGTGGTTTCATAAAGTCCTTCAAGGCCACAGCCCAAGCTTTTTCAGTAGAAAGTTTCCATGCACAGCTGAATTGCTGTTCAGGTTTCAACTGCCACCACAATTCTATTAACACTGAATGAGGCTGGAAGTCTATCTTGTCTTGATTGATTCCTTCAGCTAGCAAATCAGTCCATATTTGCACTCTGGTAACCAGAATAGAACCCTGCCTAGAGCCTTTCTTTTCATACCTCTGGGGTATGGGTGTTACTGCATGGACACTTATGCCCCCCACCTCACAGCATCTACCCTCAACATCACCCAGAGAAACCATTTCTATAGTTACTTCATGTATACATTTCCCCACATAGGGAGCCAGAATAACAACCAATGAGCCAAAAGCAGTAGAGGGGGCAGTCCCTAATATTAGGTCCTACATGCCAGTCAAACCGTTCATCATTCTATCTCTATGTATTCAAATTAAACATAGTTTGTCACATGCCCAGTTCATGAATAATCTGCACTAATTCAGCATACATTTACCATTTACTCACATGCTCTGGGAGTTCTCTGGCTTCATTTAAAACTGTCCACACAGTGACAGTAAGCAGTTCCATCAGGGTATCGGTCTCTTGACCTTGAGCCAAGTGGTGGCTGTTCTGTTGCCACTACTGCAAAGAGGTGTATAGTTAGTTATGGGTGCCAATTTATCTGTCTCATAAGGGAAGCATGAGATACTGTCAGCTCTCTCATCCCAAAGGCTCAGCAACCAGGCAGCAATGGTTTACCAGGTTGCTGCCGACATTGTTTCCCCAAATCTCATAATTCCACAGGTGTCTTCAGGGTATACGTGGTTAATTCTGTACTGTGGGATCACTAACTTCACCCCTCCTGGCCCCAGGGGTTGTTCATACTTTACTTTTTGGCGTATTATGGGCCATACTTGCTGGTAGACTTCTAGGATATCTTCCCCTACATCTGAGGATGATTCTGAGGGCTGACTTCTATGGAACTCAGCTTTCAGTTAGGGTACCCTTGCATCCAAAACATCTGTCTTTTGCTGAAGCTCCTGTACATGAGTGGACTCTGCCAGAGCTTCATCTATGTTCTGTTAAAAAGCCATTCAAAGCACCCAGCCCACTTGTACAGTTGCAGCTCATGCCTTTTCTGATAGCTGCTCCTCCAGGGAGCAGAGGACTTTCTCAATACTTACTGGAGACTCACCAACTGTCTTCCATGTCTCAGTTGAAGTCCAAGTCATCAATACCACCACCACGGTATACCACAATCTCTGTAGGGGTCACATGTCCCTCCTGTCCTCTGGTTGGGCAGATAGCTTCCTTACCTGGGAATCCTGCTTATGACTATGCCAAGTGTGTTGCTGCAGATTCAAGGTTCCAAAGTAAGGGGTACGAGGCTCAGACAGTTGAAAGAAAATGAGGGTAGCCATAGGAAACTAAAACATAGTTCTTTATTCCAGCAAGAGCATAGCCTGCTTTGCCTGGCTGTGAGGTTATGCAGCAAGAGAACAGTCAGCCTTGCAGGGTGGCGGCCCCTTTTATACACAGGTTAAACAAGAGTGGAACACTGCTAGATAATGGAAGCCTACACAAGTGTTCCAGTCACATGGTTACCTAAGGAGAGAAGTGCTGAGTCACTTCTATACAGAAGTTAGCTTTCTACCACCAACTTTCTTTCTCCTCACAGCAATATAAAACAAGAAAACATCTTAAAGAACTAAGCTGACATATTAGGCATTAATACTATAATAGGAAATTAAAGAAGCTATGTGAGTGAATGCAGAAGAGAAATTGGTTGACAATTAGAAGAACAGATTGAGATAAGTTCCCAGAAAAAAAGTGTATAACTTGAGAAAGTGTGTGTGTGTGTGTGTGTGTGTGTGTGTGTGTGTGTGTGTGTGAGAGAGAGAGAGAGAGAGAGAGAGAGAGAAAGAGAGAGAGAGAGAGAAAAGATTAAGAGGTATTGAAGATAGAAATAGAAATGCTAACAATTAGTAATAGAAATTCTAGAATATCAGAGCAGACAAAATTGGATGGGAGACACATTAAATAAAAAAAGATCATACATTGTCTGGAACTGGAGAAAAAAATAAAAATCTTTCTCTATCTCAAACTTCTAATATCCTCCTAATACACATTTTTATATACATCATCCATCTCTCTACTATATAATCTTGATCTATATATTTCTGAACAAATAAAAAAGAAGCAATTAAATGAATCAACCAGAAACTCTCATCTTTGCAATCATCAAATTTGTCTATAAGCATTTATCTGTACCCACACTACCTTCTTCCTCTTATAATATACTCTTATCCAAGATGGCCAAGCATTGCATTTTGCCTCCTGACCCTAGTATTTCTCAATTTCTTAAAGCCTTTACTCCTGTGATTGTACTCTCTCTCTCTCTTCCATCAATTTCTCCTACCAAGAACATTTACTTATAAAACACAATAAAAAATAACCAAGATAAGTTTTCCTTTGAATTAACATTCTTTTCAAACAAAGTGCAGTCTCAGTTCTCTACTTTTTGGTTTGCTTTTCATTCAAGCTTTTTAGAATAATGTCAGTGCCAAACTGAGAAGGGAAGTTTTTGGTGGTGAGAATGCACGAGGGACCAACTTGAGAATGAAATGGCAGACATCAACTTTATTGCGGGAGTGTACTCCTACTGCAGGGAACATGCTTCTGCTCCTGCTCTCTAGGGGACCTTATGGACTCCACATATATCAGAGTACAATAGTGACATTCAGCTACACATGAGTGATACAATAAGCTGAATTATGTTTATATATGTTAGGTGCAGGCACACTACTACACTTATGTAACATTCTAAATTTGAGGTCCTAGTTCTAGCCACGAGCCTAGATTACACCCATACCTGGGACCAGCCAGGCCTTGGGCCCACACTCCACTCATATAGGGTCATGGTGTGGGATCTGGCCCAAAGGGCACTACCTTGGGCCTGTAATTCACTTGTCATTCCTAGAGTGGCTTAGCTCTGTGGTGCACCTCCCCAATAAACTTTTAACTAGTTGCCTCTTCAAGTGCTGCTCAGCACACCAGGGGCAATGTGATACGGCAACCTGTGCTTGTGCCCGGGACAATGATAGCCCCCATCATTTCACTACCTGTTCCATGTTACTAGCAGTCCATGCACGAGGCATCCTCAAGAATGAGAGCACAACACTCTAAATAGGGACTCGGTTAGTCTTCTGTTTCAGTAGGTTCTACCAGGAGCTCTACTTGAAACTACACTTGTCCCAAAAAGGAGTACAGTTGACCTGACAGGGGGCTCTCAGAGAACTGTGCCCACTGGCCCAGATACTCAGTCCACTTGGTCAGTGAAGGCGTCTCTTTACCCAAGACCACAGCCTACCCTCTATGGGGCATGTGGACTGCACAGTTACAGGATTGGAGCCAGTGATGGTCTCACTGGCCAGAAAGGCTGCATATATGGCAGCCAGTTGCTTCTCTATCAAAGAATATTGTGCTTTTTCACAATTGAGACCAGAAGCCTATTGTTACTTTCCGAGAACCGTGCTTCTGCCACAAGTTCCACCCAAACCCTATATCATGCATCTGCACCAGAAGCAGGAATGGGAAGGCTGGATCTACTACACCTAGAGGTTAGGTTTGTGTTACAACTCGCTTTGTTGCCTTAAACGCCTCTTCTATCTTAGGGGTCCAATCTCCCTGGGAACCTTGTCGCATTAGATGGTGCAGGGGTAACATCAAGCAGCCAAATGGAGAGTGAACACTCTCCAAAACCCCAGCAGTAGAAAATAGGTTTGGAGCTTCATCATAGTCTCAAGTTGGGTATATGCCTGTATCATAACAATCACCACCTCCAGCATTACTTTTTTTCTTACCCAACCAGACAACTCCCAAGAATTTGACAGAAAACCCAGGTCCCTGGACGTTGTCCTCATTAACTGCCCAACTCCAGTTGGTGAGAACTTCTCATGGGCTGGTCACCACTGCCTCTAGTTCTGTAAGAGAATCAGAGATTAACATCATATTATAAATGTAATGATATAAGTGCACCACTGGCATTTGTTTCCACATGGTTAAATCTTGAGCCACAAGACCATAGCATAGAGCAGGACTATGCTGATAGCCCTGGGGAAAGATAAAGAATGTCCACTGTCACCCTTCCTAGGTAAAAGTGAACTGTTCTTGACTTTCTGAGGCTATGGCAATAAAGAAAAAGGCATTTGCCAAGCCCACCACATAATGGTATTGTCCATGTGACAATCAGTCAATAATGTTTGTGACATTTGGCAGGACAGCATGCAGTGGCAATGTAAACATATTCAACTTTCAGTGGTCAACTGTCATGTGCCAGGAGACATCAAGCTTCTTCAATGGCCACAAGAGAAATTTGTACAGGCTATGAGCAGGATGAATAACACTGGATTTTTCAAGCTCCAATATAGTATGTCTCATTTCCTTATGACTGCCCAGCATGCAATAACTATTTTGTGTTTACTATTGAGGTGGCCTGAGGCAATACCAATGGGGCATGGTGTAGATGTCCCCAGATAATAGTTTTCACCACTTGGATGCAAAGGCAAAATTCACCAATAGTGATATTCACAGTCAAGCCTCACAAAACATCAATCCCCAAGGTGTACTCCTATATGGGGGATATGTACACTTGGTACAATCTGCTGATATCTAGTATCATAGGGACCTGCCGCAAGTAAATGATTTGACCCCAATAGCCTTCTGTGTTTACAGTAGACCCAGGAAACTTGTCTGGATTCTCATAAAGTATGGTTCTGTCTGCACCCATGTCCACAAGGGCTAATACACTCTGTCCATTATGGGGGGATCAATGTATAGTCAGTTCCACATGTGGCCTCAAGTCAACCCTCTCCTGTCAACCAGGTGCCCCAGCCGAATCCTTAATTAGGGAGATAATTGGCCAGCCATACATCACAGACTGTGGCTTTCCCAGGAATAAGAGTGAATTGCTGGTCAGGGTGCAGCTGATTCCACAACGCCAGCAACACTTCATTAGGTTGCTGCTCAATCTTTTCTGCAGTGGACCCTGCCATGAGAAAATCAAACCACATTTGCCTGCGGCTCACTCTCATGACCAGCTGAAAGGGCTGGGGGCAAGCTCCATCCTGCCTTTTCAGCCATGCCTCTGTCCCTGCACTGGTCAGTCTAGGAGTGGGGCAGGTGATCCAGAATGCACTTAAATGGAATACTCCTTGCATTTCACTTCTACATCCCCCAACCTAGCTATAGCAGAATTCACCTTGTGGATCTGCCTATTTATGTAAGGAACCAGCAGTGCCGCCATGGTTCAGAAAGTGCCGGCCAGGCCAGAAGTCAAAATCAAGTCCTTCATAAGAGGTTGTAAATACCTCTTCATTAGGTCTTATATGCTTTGCTCAAAACATCATTTGTCAACATTTCCCAAATTATCTGGACCAGATCTAAGTACGTGGTCCATCTGCTCACTGTCTTTGGCAGCTCCCCTGGGTCAGCCCACATTCCATGAAGCAGACATGAGCCAATTAATCAGGAAGTGATAGCCTGTGCCCCACACCGTATGTGCCACATTCTGGAGTCACTGCCTGAGGGACAGTATCACCATTACAGAGGGCAGCTGAGCCATCTCTTTCAGAGATAATTCAGTTCCTTTGGCCCGTCATTCCACAGCCTCAGCAGCCACCTCAGAACCATCTCCCTGGCTTTCTGCTGTACTTGTTTCATCAGATCCCGGAGTTTGACGGGGGTACACTGCATCAAGGTGATATGCTTTTTAGTCTGGGGGGCAGCTTACCCTGCATCCCCAGGCCAATGGCTTTTTTATTTCAACCTGCTGCCATATCACCAGCCACTCCTGCCATGATATTGCTGCTGGGGTCTCAGACCCGGACAATGGCAGCAACCCATCAAGGCCCTGCAGCATGAGTTATGCTGCCACCAGCTGCCTTTCCAGTACTTCTTTCTGGTGTTTGTAGCTGCTGCAGCCACTGAACCTGGTCCTGAACCTCCAGACTTGCCTGTCGCAGCACTGCTAGGAATATCCCAGTCACCCGACCCTCTGCCTTCTGGTAAGCGGTCAGGACACCTGGCTCCAACATCTCCAGGGCTTTCCGATGTCCTCTGGATGCGGCTTCACTCCATCTCAATTCTCCGGAGGTGTCCACATAGCCAGATACATGGCCATGGGATACCACTCGAAGGAAAGTGGCCACATGTCCTTCACCGGGTCTGCTCTACTCAGGACCATCCAGAGCACTGGGGGCCGTAGTAACCTCATCTTGCAGGATATGCCACATGTTAGTGCTGAGCTGATCCAGAAGAAAAGGTTTGGGTGGTGGGACACCCAGTTGAAAGAATGTATGAGGGGCCAACATGAGAATAAAATGACAGACACCAACTTTATTGTGGGAACACTCTTCTGCTCCTGCTTCCTAGGGATTCACATGGGTTCCACATATATCACAATGTAATAGTGGCATTCAGTCACACATGCGTAATAAAATAAGCTGAATTATGTTTACATATGTTAGGCGCAGGTATCCTACTACACTAATGTAACATTCTAAATTCGGGGTCCTATTCTTAGCCGCGAGCCTGGACCACAGCCAGACCTCGGACCAGCCAGGCCTTGGACCCACAAATAGATATTATTGTTTCCATTCATTTATTCAGTGTTCTGAGCAGGCATTATTTTCAGCCCTGGAATACAAGGTGTAAGACAACAGAGAAATAAAACAAAACAACTCTGACGTCAAGCTGTTAAGTCACACCTCTGTCTAATCATTTTTCTGTCCTCAATTGACTCGGCAATAATTATCAAAATTAACCATTTCTTTCCTGAAAGGATACTTGGAGTATCAAAGGAAGGGTCTTTACTGTGATCTTTAACACATCACAGTAAACTTTATACATACCAAAGACAAAAAGAGAATTCTAAAACCATTTAGAAAGAAGGAATAATTCACATACAAAGAATAACAATTAGACTTGCATATTTTTCATCAACATCACTTGATTCAAGGTACTTAAAGGTAAACTATTATATCATCAGGAATGAATGATAAATTGGTATTTTTTAATTGTTATATTTTTCTGCCTTTTAATAATAGTGAAAAATACAACTTTAAATGTTAAATATAACAACAATGATGAAAATTAGAAAAAAAATTATATAATGCCATAAGATATTGGAAAATGTTTGACTATAACCAAATTTTCCAAAATCTCAGGCTACTTTAGGTTAGTTTAATTTTGTTTCATTTATTTGTTTTTGTATCCTATTATATTATTTCACATTGTCTTTACTCATCTAACTATTCATACTCTTACAGTTGTAATATTCTACCCTTTGAGCAGAGTTAGGCTTGGAAGAGGAGAGAAGGCAAGGAGAGAGCACAAGGAAGTACTTCCATTATCCATTCATCACAGTCAGTGATGGGTTATCCAACAGACACAAAGCAAAGTGACCAAGAAACACTTGTTTGAAAATAATAACTTTTCACTATCTAGGGTCTTTATTCAGGTCTACCTGTTAATAACTGTCACCACACTTTGTCTATTGTTTGCCAGGTTAGAGTTTTATTTGCATTAGTTTATTCAATTCTCACAACATGAATAAGTTAACTGACTAAAGTAAGAGAAGTTACAAAACTTGCCCAAAGTTACATAACTAGTAAGAACTCCCAGGTAGCTTGACTACAAAGAAACTTCTCATTCTTAAGCCCTGAACTGTGTCTTCTTTGCTAGAATGTAGAGCTAAAGCCTGCCCAGCTTCAAAAGGGAATTTATGTGGTTATAATAAAGTTTTATAAAATGTTAAAATATTAGATAATCCAAGAATTTTACGACACTATAGAAAATGAATACACATATTTTTAATCAAAATTTTATTACAAATTACATGTATTATATCTAAAATTTAAGTATAATTGCTAAGTCGTTTTTCACTCACTTGATAAATACATTTATGGCATATGATTTTAGAAGGACACTGTTAGAATAATTGATCTTTACTTATATCATTATTACAATAAAAAATGTTAATCACATAGTTCTTAGATTATTTATAATAAAACAGAAATACAATGTCATGTTTTAGGTGTCTGACCAAAGAGAAAGACTAACTTAGTACTTAATTATTACTCCTAGAAACTCAGTAAATAATAAATTAAGCTGAAGTCTTTATTCGAGATACAGATAAAAAAAATTAAATTAGAAGAATTAACAATTTCTGTAAAGTCACTCAAGAAATTAGTGGTATAGCTGAAATTCAAACCAGGCTATAATTGGATTCCTTAATAAGCTAAGATTATTATGCATAAGTTACACAGGTAACAGTTATATAGCTTTAAATAGACAATAATAATAGATGATAGATAGATAGATAGATAGATAGATAGATAGATAGATAGATAGCTAGCTAGCTAGCTAGCTAGCTAGCTATAGTTAGTTGTGGTAGCTCTCATTAATAGTATTTTAAAAGTAAATTTCAGGTAAAATGTTTGCCTATGATTTAACTGTAAAGAGAATTAATTCTCTACTAAATAGTAATGTGCATGAATTACTCAACCCCAGCATCTGCAATTCTTTTTCTCTTTTTTTTTTAATTTTAACCACATAAACTTCAAACATTCTATCAAAACTAAAAAAAAAATTAACTATAAGTAATTCAGAATTATTTTTGTGGCAAATTAAACTCACAGAGACAGTGTTTCATAGATTATCACTGTTACAACAGCTCTTCCTTCTAATTCTCATGACTTTTCTTTTTTTGTAGTTTTTTTAAATAGCATTGACAAAGACCAGTCATTTTGACAATGGGCATATTTTTCATATAGCTGAACTTAGAGGGTACTGCTAAAGTTTCTTCCTCAGCTGCAGTTCTTAAGGTATGATTTCTGTATACAACCATTGCAATATTAAACAATTTTCTTCTCTGGATTTTCTCAAAAGTTTTATTTTAAATGTTTATTGAACTTTATCAAACACTTTCTCAGCATCTATTTGATATTTTTTCTTTAATATATTAGCGTGGTGAATACAGTAATTCATTTTTTCTGTGTTTGAATGTTTTTATTGAAATCAAGCCTATTTGATTATAATACATTACTTTTTAGAATATACATCCAGACTTGCTTAGCTAATATTTGTACATTTTGCATCTACAAATTGCTCTATATTTTATTTTCTTGTATATGTTTACATCATTATTTGGATTTGAAATCAAGAATACAGTAGCCTTTTAAAATAATCTGAGCAATTTCTCTTATTTTTGTTTCTATTATCAAGGACAAACCTCACAAAGGATAGAAAATAATTATTTCTTAAAAATTAAATGAAACTCATTTACCTGAGTTTTTTGGAAGGGAACATTTTTGAGTGCTAATACTTCCTTTTTAATAGCTTAGTTATCACTATACCGACATTTTCTTCTTGCACCCATTTGATGTTTTATAATTTTACTTTTGTTTTATAATTTTCCAACTTATCTAATTTTAAACTTTTATATAATTATATTTTTAACAATTTTAAATTTGTCTATTGATTTATTTCCATATTTTTTATACTTACTGAAACTTGTCAGATAATATTTATTAGACTTTTCAGATCATTTGTCTTTTATTCTTCTTATCTATGTTTTTCTTATTTTTCAGTTAATTAATTTTGGTCATTGTCACATTTTCTTATTCTTTGATTCTTAAGTATTCTTTATTTTTTGTTCCTTTGTTTTCTTTTCAGTCTCTACAGTTTTAGGTTTAGTTCAATCATTTTTAAGTTTCTTAATAATTTTATTTGGTGCTTTTAATTTTGTTCTAAGTTAAAGTTTAACTTGTAGCTTTTTAGAATTATTATTCCCTGATTATATATCAAAATTTCTTCCTGATCCTATTAAATCAAAAGTAGCTTAATAAATGCTATTTAGTTTCAAATCTTATGAATTTGTTTAGCTTTACTTTATTAATTCTTAATTTTGTAGTTTTTTATTTTTACCTTTTGAACACCTTTATTCATTTCCTCCACTTCTCTTCTCTTGTCTCTGACCACCAAAAATGTGTTTTCTACTTCTGTAACTTCAGTTTTTTCAGGTTCCATATATAAGTGAGATCATACAGTATCTGTCTCTGAGTTATTTCACTGAGTATGATGACATAAAGGTCTATCTATGCCACAAATGGCAGGATTTCCTTTTTTTAGTCTGAATAATATTCCATTAATATTCCATTGTGTCTGTGTGTGTGTCTGTATGTGTGTGTATGTCTATCACATTTTCTTTATTCATATGTCAATGAATACCACTTAGGTCATTTCAATGTCTTTATTGTTGTTAATAATGTTGCAGCAAACAAAGAGGTGCAGGTATCTCTCTGAGACAGTGATTTTATTTTATTCAAATATATGCCTAGAAGCTGAATTGCTGGATTATATGGTAATTTAAATTTTTTGAAGAAACTTTATCCTATTTTTTATAGTGGCTGTACCAATTTATATTCCCCTCAACAGTGTACAAGAGTTTTCTGATGACAGATGCTCTAACAGGTGTGAGATGATGTCTCATCTCATTGAGGTTTCCATTTGCATTTAACTGATAATTACTAATGTTGAGCAGCCTTTCATGTACCTGTTGGCCCTTTCTATGTCTTTTTTGGAAAATGATTATTCAGTTGCTCTGCCCATTTTTTAAAATCAGAGGGTTTTTTTGCTATTTTTTTTCTATTTTTACTATTTGTAATTTATTTTTTGCTATATAAATTCTTCATATCAATTAGATATTAATCCCTTATCAGATACATGGTTTGCAAATGTTTTCTTCCATTTAATAGTTTACCTTTTCTTTTTGTTGATTGTTTCTTTTGATATGCAGAGACTTTTTATTTAATGTATTACCATTTGTTTATTTGTGCTTTTGTTATTTTTCCTTTTATTATCAAATCCAGAAAATTATTGCCAAGACTAATGTGAAGAATCTTACTCCCTATGTCTTTTAGGTGTTTTATGGTTTTAGGTCTTATGTTCAAGTCTTTAATCCTTTTAAGTTCATTTTTGTGTACACTATAAGGTAGTGGTCTAGTTTCATTTTTTAGCATTTGATTGTCTAGTACTCCCAATACTATTTATTGACGAGACTATCCTTTCTCCATTGTATATTTTAGGCTCCTTGTAATAAATTACTTGATTACATGTGTATGTGTTTATTTCTGGACTGTTTTATTGATCAATGTGTCTTTATTTATGCCAATATCATAGTGTTTTGATTAGTATAGCTTTGTAATATAGTTTAAAATTAGGAAATATGACGACTTCAGCTTTGTTCTTTTTTCTCAAGATTTCTTTGGCTATTTGAAGCCCTTTGTGATTCTTTACATATTTTAAGATTATTACTTCTATTTTTATGATAAATGTCATTAGAATTTTGATAGAGACTGCATTGAATCTGTAGATTATTTTGAGTAGTATGGATATCAGTATTAATTCTTTTAATCCATGAGCACAGTATATCTTTTCATTTATTTGTGTCTCATTGCAGTTTGGTCAGAAAATATCTATTATGTGACACTGAGAATCACAACTCTTATGTGACACTGGGAAAACTCAACCGTATTCTATATAAATTACACCTACTTAAGTGTGTGCAACATCATGGCCCTGAACATTATTTTTTAAAGTATTTGTTAAGAGTATGTGTGGTCTGTGACAGGCATGGTCAGATTTTTTGTAAGTTTTCTATTTCCACTCAAAAAGAATATGTTCTCCAAAATCTCCAAAATGGCTAATATTTTTATTATGTATATCTCTGGTTGTTGATTGCCCATCTCTTGTAGGAATATGTTAATGTCACAATGCATGTTTTATTTGTTTAGTTCTTTTTATATAATTTTTAGTTAGAGCTTCATTTTTTTGAAGATTATTTTTCTTAGGTGAGGCAACCCTTGGTTGACCACACAGATTGCAAGGACCTTGTCAGTTTACAATTCCTTATTTTTCATTTTTTACACCTACAGCATCTGGTCTTCCTAGGTGGTCTCCCATCTAATTACTAACCAGGCCGTACCCTGCTTAGCTTCTGAGATCAGACAAGATCGAGCTTGTTCAGGGTGACATGGTCACAGATGCTTTTTCTTTTTACATAGATCTATGTTTAAGATAAGCCACTTATGATTTAATACACACACACAAACCCCTATATTGTTCCTAACAGCAAGGAATATTATAAAAATGATCTAATTTAAAAAGAAAGATTTAGATTATATAAGGAACAAGGAAGAATGCAGTATCATATATGTAATAACTAATTTTATTTTTATTTACTGTTTTACTTTTCAATTACAGTTTACATTCAATATTATTTTATAATAGTTTCAGATGTACATAAAATTTATATAATTTACAAAGTAATCCTCTCTATTAGTCTAGAACCTACCTGATACTATAAACAATTATAATATTATTGATATATTTTCTATGCTGTACTTTATATCCTTGTGACTATTTTGCAACTACCAATATGTACTTCTTAATCTTTTTACCTTTTTCACCCAGCCCCCAAATGCTTCTTTTATCTGGCAACCATCATTTTAATTTTCTGCATCTATGAGTTTGTTTTCATTTTGTTTGTTTTGTTCTTTAGAATCCACATATAAGTAAAAACATATGGTATTTGTAATTTTCTTTCTAACTTATTTCGCTTAGCATGATATCTAAGTTTATCCATGTTGTTACAAATGCAAGATTTTATATTTTATGCCAAGTATTATATATATATATATATATACATATATATATATATATGTATATATATATATATATATATACCATTTCTTTATTCATTTGTCTGTTGATAGACATTTAGTTTGCTTCCATATCTTCACTATTGTAAATAATGCTGCAATGAACATGAGGAGGAATATATCTGTTCAAATTGGTGTTTAGGTTATGTTAAGATAAACACACAGAAATGTAGTTACTGAGTCATATGGTAGTAATATTTTTAATTTTTTAAGGAGCCTCCATAATATTTACCATAGTGACTGCAACAATTTGCAATTCTATCAACAGTGCAAAGGGTTCTCTTTTCTCCATATCCTCACCAACATTTGTTATTTGTTAATTTATTGATGGTAGCTATTCTGATGGGTGTGAGGTGATGTCTCATTATGGTTTTATTTTGCAGTTTTCTGATGATTAGAGATAGTGAGCATCTTTTCATATCGCTATTGGTCATCTGCATGTCCTCTTTGGAGAAATGTCTATTTAGGTCCTCTGCCCATTTTTTAATTGAATAGTTTGTTTTCTTGGTGTCACATTGTACAAGTTCTTAATACATTTTGGATATTAACCCATTTTAGATGTATCATTGCTGAATATCTTCTCCCATTTAGTAGGTTGTTTCTTTATTTTGTTGATGATTTCCTTTGCTGTGCAAAAAATATTTTAGTTTAATGTAGTCCCATTAGTTTATTTTTGTTTGTTTCCCTCACCCAAGGAGACATATCCAAAGAAATATTATTAAAGGCAATGTCAGAATTTACTGCCAATGTTTTCTTCTAGGAGTTTTGTGGTTTCAGGTCTTACATTTAACTCTTTAATGATTTTATTCTTGTATATGGTGTAAGAAGGTAGTCCAGTACTATTTTAATTCATCATATTTTCTTGCCTCTTTTGTCATAGATTAATCTATCACATAGGTATGGATTTATTTCTGGTATTTCTATAATGTTCCATTGATCTATATGTCTGGTTTTATACCCATACCATGCTGTTTTGGTTACTATATCATTGGATTGTAGTTCAATATTAGTTTTTAGGATACCTCCAACTTTGTTATTTTTTCTCAAGATTACCATGGCTATTCAGGATCTTTTGTGGTTCCATATAAATTTTTAGCATATTTGTTTTAGTTCTGTAAAAAATGCCATTAGTATTTTGATAGAGATTACATTGAATTTATACTTTTCTTCAGGTAGTATGAAAATTTTACTATGTTAATTTTATTCTTGAGCACAGCAATACCTCCATTTATTGGTATTTTTTAAATTTATATCTTCAATGTCATAATTTTTAGTACAGTTTTTATCTCAATTAAATTAATTTCTTAATATTTTATTTCCTGATAAGATTATAAATGGGATTATTTTCTTAATTTCTCTTTCTAATAGTTTGTTATTGGTGTATAAAAATACTATCAGTTTCTGAATGTTAATTTTGTACCCTGCCACTTTAATGAATTCATTTAGCAGTCCTAATAGTTTTTTTGGTGTAATTTTTAGGGTTTTCTCTATATACTATTCTGACATCTGCAAATAATAACAGTTTTACTTTTCTCTTTCTAATATGGATGACTTTTAAGTCTAATTTTGTAGCTAAGTCTCCAATATCATGTTGAATAAAAGTGGTGTGAGTGGACAACTCTGTCTTGTTACTTACCTTAAGGAAAATGCTTTTAAATTTTCCCCATTAAATATGAATATAAATATGATGCATTTATCATATATGGCCTTTATTATGTTGATGTATGTTCCCTCTATTCCCCCTTTGCTGGGAGTTTTTATCTAAATGCATACTAGATTTTGTTAAGTGCTTTTTCTATATTTATTGATATGATCATATGATTTTTATTCTTCAGTTTGTTAATGTGGTGTATCATATTAATTGACTTGCAAATATTAAACCAACCTTGCATTTTAGGAATAAATTCCACTTGATTATGGTATATAATTTTTTAATATCTTGCCAAATTTGGTTTGCTAATATTTTGTTGCAGGTTTTCACATGTATGTTCTTCAGGGATTTTGGTCTATAAGATTCTTTTTTTTTTTTTTTTTTGTAATGTCTGTCTGATTTAGGGACCATGGTGATGATGTAAAATGAGATTGAGAGCCTTTCCTCTTCTTGAATTTTATGGAATACTTTAACAAAAATAGGAGTTAATTCTTCTTTGAATACTTGGCAAAATTTACCTGTGAAGCCCTCCAGTCCAAGGCTTTTATTTGTTGAGAATTTTTTGTTTACTAATTTGATACCATCGGTAATAATCAGTTGGTTCAGATTTTGTTTTGAAAGACTGTTTCTAGAAATGTATCCATTTCTTTCAGATTGTTCAATTTGTTGATATATAATTGCTCATAGTATTTTCTTATAATTCTTTGAATTTCTGTAGAGTCTATTGTCACTTCTCCCTTTTTGTTTCTGATTTTATTTACTTGAGTCATCTCACTTTTTTTTCTTGATGAGTCTGATTAAAGGTTTATCAATTTTATTTACCTTTCAAAAACCAGCTCTTAGTTTCATTTACTTTTGTATCATTTTTTAGACTCTATTTTATTTAATTCAATTCTTATCTTTATTATTTCCTTCCTTTTACTTACTTTAGGCTTTGCTTGCTATTTTCATTTGAGAGTGTTTAGGTGTGAGGTTAGGTTGTTTATTTGAGATTTTCCTTATTTCTTCAAGTAGAGCTTTATTGCTCCGAATATCCCTTTTAGGACTGATTGCACAGTGTCACATAGATTTTTGGTAGCTAAATTTTTGTTTCCATTTGTGTCAAGGTATGTTTTGATTTCTTCCTTGATCTCATTTACCCATTCATTCTTTAGTAGCATGTTATTTGTCCTCCATGTGTTTGTGTGTCTTTCAGGATTTTTTTTTTGTAATTGATTTCTAGTTTCATAACATTGTGGTCAGTGAAGAAAATATTTTAGTTCTCTTAAATGTATTGAGACTTGTCTCTTTTTTTTTGCCTAACATATGATCTATTTTGGAAAAAAATTATGTACATTTAAAAAGAATATATATTCTGCTGTTTTGAGGGGAAATGCTCTAAAAATATTGATTTAATTCTTCTGATCTAATGTGTTCCTTTGTTGACTCTGTCTGTAAGATATATCCATTGATATTAATGAGGTGTTAAAGTCCCCTACTATGACTGTATTACTGTTGCTCTCTTCCTTTTCATCTGTCAATATTTACTTTATATATTTATATGCTCTTATATTGGATACATAAATATTTACAAGAGCTATAGTCTCTCATTGAATTGATGTCTTTATCATTATGTAATGTCCCTCTTTGTCTTTTATTATACCTTTTGTTTTAAAGTCTATTTTTATAAGTATTGTTACCCTAGTTTTTTTTTAATTTCCATTTTTATAAAATGTCATTTTGTATCCCTTTACTTTCAATCTGTATGTGTCTTGTTTTTTTTATTCATTCAGCTACCCTATGCCTTTTGATTAGAGTATTTAATCCACTTACATTTAAAGTAATTGTTTATTAGGTATGCAGTTATTGCCATTTTATTATTTATATTTATATTTCCACCTCCCTTTCTTTTTTTTTTAAGTCATGTTAACATTTCTTATGATACTTGTTTGGTGGTGATAAACTCCTTTAGCTTTTCTTGTCTGTGAAGCTTATTATCTCCCCTTTAGTTTTAAATGATAGCTATACTAGGTAGAGTAGTCTTGGTTGTTGGTCTTTTCTTTTTATCACTTTGACTATTCTTGCCAATCTCTTTTGGCCTTCAAAATTTATGTTGAGAAATCAGTGAACAGTCTTATAAAAGCTCCCTTGTAGGTAACTAATTGTTGTTGTTATTGTTTTTCCTGTTGCTTTTAAGATTCTCTTTATCTTTAACCTTTGATATTTTAATTATGATGTGTCTTGGAGTAGGCCTCTTTGGGTTCATCTTATTTGGGACTCTATGTGCTTCCTAAACTTGTATGTCTATTTTCTTCACCAGGTTGGGGAAGTTTTCAATCATTATTTCTTCAAATATGTTTTCAATTACTTGCTCTTTCTCTCTTTTTTTTTTTTTTCTTTTCTGGTACCTCTATAAGGCAAAAGTTGATATGCTTGATGTTGTCTTAGAGGCCTCTTAAACTATCATTATTTTGTTGGTCTATTTTTGCTGTTCCAAGTTGGTGTTTTCAGCTACTTTTGTCTTCCAAATTGCTGTTTAAATCTTCTGTTTTATCTAAACTGCTGTTGATTTCTTCTAATGGAGTCTTTATTTCAGTTATTATAGCTTTTATTTCTGATTATTTTTTCTACTTATTATACCTATTATCTCTGTTGAAGTTCTCACTAATTTTCTTGAGCATCTTTATAGACAGTCTTTTGAACTCTCATCTGTTAGATAGCATGCCTCCATTTCACGTTTTTTTTCCTGAAGTTTTGTCCTGTTCTTTCATTTGGGACATGTCTCTTTGTTTCCTCATGTTGACTGCTTCTCTGTGTTTATTTTTATGCATTAGATAGATTTGCTATGTCTCCCAGTGTTTGCACAGTGACCTTATGTGATATATATTCTTGAGGCCCTGTGATGTAGTCTTCCTAATCACCTGAGTCAGGGTGCTCCAAAAATGTTTTTTTATGTGTGTTATGTGTGCCTTCTAGTTGAGTCTTCATTGTGGTAGGCATGGTAGTAGGTTGAATTTATCCTCCCTCTGAATGGCCTTACCACGGCATACAATCTGCTGTGCAGAGGTGATCTCATGGAATAGGATTCTTCCTACTGGGTTCTGTGCCTGCTGAAACCACCCTTTGGATGTGTTGCTTTTGAGGCTGATTGGGTGTTGCTCTCTTGAAGTCTAAAACTGGCCACTGGGTGTCTTTTTTCTTGCATGGGAGAGGCTCCCATGCAAGCCAAGGTCAACTGCTACCTGTGACTAGCTTGGTGCTATCTGATAGAAACTGGACAGTGATCCATGGCTGACTGCTGCCTGGGCTGGACCTAGAGGCACATGAAAGAGACCTCATGGAGAACTGAAGCCAGCATCCATAAGTACTTGGCCTCGGGCAGCTCAGCCAAAGTTCTAGGGCACTCCAAGAGCTTCTGTCACTTAACGGCTGCTTGTAAGGCTCAGCCACTGAAAGAACATAAGGTAGTATGCAACTTGTATAAGGCAGGTTCCCAAAGAGTCATCTGTTTGGGAAAAATGGTGGTCACCAGGTTAAGACTTAGATTTGGCACCAGTACTGAGTCTAGGAACACTCAACAAAAGCACACAGAAATCAGATGTGACCTCCCTGGAGCCTGTGAATATCTAAGATTTCTCCAAGAAAGGCTGCAGCACAGGCCAACATCTGTTGCCCTCCACCAAAAGAGTCTCCTGCTGTACACAGTTTGGGTGGTGCAGAGTTCCAAGAAATCTCCATGGTGGAGCTAGTGGAGTTCACTAGGCCAATGCAGGTTTAGATTTAGCCAGGTAAGGAAGGGCTCAACACAGAAAAGATGATATTCACTCATTGCTACATGAGAGGATGGCTCCATGCAGGGCGCCTTCACCCCAAAGCCATACAACCCAGACTCCTCCTGATGTCCTTGGCACCCTTGAGCTGCTGTTTCACCACATTGCCGAGGGCAAGTATCCAGGAGTAAAAAAGTCTGAGCATGGGCCTTCTGAGAGGAAGCCTGGGTTTTCAGCAGCACTTTGTCCCACCCAGATGTATGAAAATCCTCCTGATTTTCACAGCCAGATATTGAGGGGTCAGGGGGCTTCTCTTCACAGCACCAGTGCTTCAAACTATAGAGCCGAGGTTACAGCTGGGATCTATTGCTCTTGGGACATCCCTTCCAACAGTCATTTGTCACACATGGGTGGTAGGCCAATCCATCTCTGCCTCTCCTGTGGTTTTGATACTCAGTGTCCAAACTTAATGATTGAGGTCCCAAAATTTCTATTTAATATCTTCTTACATTAATATACCTTTAATTTGCTTCAGAATATATTAAACCCAATAATCCTTAAACTTTTTCTATTATTATTATACAGAAGGTCTTAACTTACTCAGTAACTTTTTCTTTTAACTCATATCTGCAGATGTACCATGTCATTAGTGCCACAGCAGGAAGAAACTCCTAGAGCAAGATACAGATAACCTTGTACACAACTAGAAGCACTTCATATTCTTGATCCTTTACTTGTTCCTGATCACACTAATCATTAATCACATATAAAGTTTTCTGTGGTGACATTCTTTGAACTCCTAGTCAATGTCATAAGAATCACCAGGTGACTCATCTCTCACTTGAATTTCTCACCTTTAGCCCTTGATCTGTTCAGATGGTCTGTAACATTTTCTTCACTACCTATTTGCTCTCTTTTCATTGTAATTCATACATATCTACTATATCTATATAAAATTCATTATAATAATAAATATTTTATTTTTTGTCCTAATTTTCTTGATCTCGAAGCTTATCCTACACTTTGAGAAACACTCAAGCACTTATTCAGAAAGGAAATTATCAACATCTGAGAATTTGGGCAAGGTTCTTAAAGTTTTTATAGTTTTTGTTCTTGTTGTTGCTGTTTTTGAAGTACTGTTTAAATAAAATACATTTTTAATTTTTCAACTAGTTGCACTGTTTTGTCAATTAATATCAGATATAAGTATGACTGTATACTTGTTTAGCCTTCCTTGAGTTCATGGTTTCTACCTAACAATAATCCAAAAACATATTGTTAAGTTTTTTTAATCCATCATTCTAAATTGTTCATAAATTTATTTAAATGTCTTATTTTTACACACAAGACAGAAAAAAATGATCCCTTGCACTCTGCATGAAGGAAGCGTTTATTTATAAAAATACTCAGAGTTTCTAGAAGCTTTGCACATATTAGCTCATTTGTTCTCCATGGAAACCCCATGGAGAAAGACAAAAGGGTGTGATGACTTTCTTCATATGACAATTCTACATACAGTAAACCTCTACACCTGAGAAATTGATTTGTCCGAATTCCCACAACAGATACTTTGTAATATACTCAGGACTGTATATTAAGTACTTGTTTAAAAATATTAAACACTGTATGGGATTGGAATTATATAGTAGATATGTAAGAATTTACAGAAAAAAAATAAAAATGAACAAGATAGTCTATTTTTTAGATTTTAGGTTATTCTAATTTGAGAGGTTTATATAACATTTAGAGAAGAATCTTTTCCCCTCAATTTTATATGATTTGATTTCTCCAAATATATTCAAAGTCTACACATAATTTTTCTTTGTTAGATTATCGATTCCATTAAAATCCTAAATTTTAAGCTAATGCTTTAAATTTTGCAAAATTGTAACAAACTCCTCGATGCACTGACAAGCCAGAAAGTAATATATTTTTATTCTATAATTGTTTATTGTTGTTCATATATTTTAGCATCTTCATTTCTACTTGCTATTGCTTTGTTTACAACACATCAATCACTTTATGTCCTAACATAATCAGCATGCCATTTTTCCTGGAAAGTAGATGGTTATATTTAAAAAAAAAAAAAACAATGATAACAACTATATGATAAATGTTTGATATTCCAGCATCATGTACTCATAGCATTTATCTGAAAAGCTATTATAAAATAAATATATGCCTCTAAAAATATACCACTTACAGTTTAAAAAGAGACCTATTTATTGTACAGTCCACTTATTATTTATAATAGTTGCATGCATACTGCTATGATAATTATGACTAAATAATAAGTATAATCATAAATGACACTAGATGTTTAAAAATATTTCTGTACAAATTAAACCAGTTATGTATTTTTTTTCTTGTAAGCTTGTAAATGTATCTTTATAGTAGGTTTTATTACCTGTAGTTAAAAAAAATATGGGTTATTGTAGAGAAATGGCATCTACTATCAACATTAAAATTTGTAGATAGCATTAAGACTGCTAGCTGTGAAAGTGAAAAATTAATGTGTCCTCAAAAGTATATCACTGATATCACTTATTATTTTCAAAAAGGAAAGTTCTGATGGTACTTTCAGGTAAGGAAGTGATCACCATGCAGTAAACTAGCCCCATTCTTACTGTGCTATCATCCTTCAGGTTAACTCTATTGGTCCTCAAAAAAAAAAAAAAATTCATCTGTGCAAAACATAAAGAAGGTGCCCAGAAATATACCTAGCAAAATTTTGAAACTTTAGGGCTTAGTGAAAAGTAGAAACCGTGTTTCAACGGGGAAAAAAATTGTTTTCAGTTTACCAAATACAATCCTGTTTTTCCTCCCACTGATCTTTCTCCTTAGTTGATCTGGGGTGCTTCAGGAGAGCTTTCATTTTTTTGAAAATAAAGAATAGAATTAAAGCATTATTTCTTTTTGTTCCACTTCCTAATTGAACAAATATGCTTCTCTAAGCATCTTCTAAATTTCAAAGTTGTGATTCAACCATCAAAGAAAATGAACTCAAGTAGGCTTTGAATCAAGTTTATGGCCTTATTCCTTAATTTTACTATAATAACATTAGCTTTTACTAGCAGAGGTAAATATTGCATTGATTCTCTTTACATCTATGGTTTACTTCACCTATATCTGCAGAAGAGCTCTGAACATAAAGTGATTATAAATTAGGCACATGTGACTGAATGAAATGATCTGATGTTTAATTGTGTTCCACATGAAATCAATTAAAGTGATATATTTTTCATGAGTTTCTGTAAAAATGTTTATTAATAAAGTTTCAAGTATGAGATATGTCATTTTTAATTAAAACATAACTTTAGATAGCGCAAATTCTGTTCTAACTAGTTACAGAAAATATTGTGTAAGCAAAAAAGTAATTTTTCATACTTTTTATTATCTTTCCGCTGAGATAATAATCAAATTAACAGAGACAGTTTAAAAGAAAAAAAATGTCTAAAGTTTATTAGTTGAATGCACATTGAGGGGTGCCATGGGCAGTTGAGGCTTATATGCCATTATGGACAAATGAGAAAAGAGGGCATGAGTGCGGGGTCTTAAAAGGCAAAAATAAAAAGTAATTCATGGGTAGCTAAAAAGAGGGTAGCACCCATGGCAGCAACTTGAAACAATAGGACACAAAGGATATGGTGGTGGTAGTGGTGGTAGTGGTGGTGGTGGGTTATATAAGTCAATTTCTGCTTGAATTCTTCCTATCTAATGCTGAAATGAGGAAAGTATAAGGAGACAATATATGTCAACTTTGTGGAAGCCCTGAGAATGTGACTGTCTCACTCAGTCCCATAGCTAAGACTGAGTGCTAGAGAAGGAAGGGTCTAGATCTTTCTGCATCTCTGTCAACTTTTTTTTTTGTGGTAGAAAATATAATGTGCATTGTAAATGTTTTTTCTGTTGGACTTACTTATTAAATGTTACATAATGTTTTAGTTCTTAAGTAATCTAAATTATACAAATTATCTATTCTACTTTTTGGTAACTACTAGAATATAAAAGACCAAAAACGCTGTTTTTATAAATAAAAGGCTGTAATATTTATGTAATTACTATATTAATATATCACAAGTTATTGGGTTCTAAACATAAATATTATCCTTTTAATCAATAACCACCTCTAAACTGTTTAATGTAAATCTTATATTTCTTTTGTTGAGTAGTCATTTTTTAAAAGTAAATTGCTAGAATCCATCAATTTTTAATAAATTTTGATGATTAGAAATTATCATCTCATTATTTAATATCCTTCACAATTTCTAAATTTTTTACTTTAAATGTGCTTCAAATCTTGACTCTATTTCTTCACTTTCTCTTTGTAAAACAATCTTCAAGGTATTAAACATAGAAGGAACAACCTGAATTTATATAAGAATGTATCTGTTATCTTTACATGTGATATAGTCTCATCATTGAAAGTGGCTGAATTTAAAGAGACATCTAAGGAAGGATTTTTTATTTCTTAGGGTATTATCAGTACCTTATATAAAAGTACCTTTATTTTAAACACAAATGATTTTGTAAGCTACTAAATGTAATCAAAAGGGAAGATGAGACTGGGAAGGCAATATAAAGTGAAAATAAAACTATCTCTTTATAACATTTGCCTATATTTCAATATATTTTTATTTGATTTTTTTAACTAACTTGAAATACTATAAAATCAATGCATAATTGTTTTAAAGTGTTTATAATATTATATTTTATTTATCTTTAATGCATGTTGATATATGTGTTCATAGAGTGTATTTAGTGTGTATATATACTATATTTAATCCTTTTCAGCAAAGCTTGTAAATAGAGAATTCAGTTGTTCCCGAATGATTTATTGGAGAACCTAATTCTATTGCTTTCAAATACATTCTAATTCCTATTGCAGTAGATAGAGTTGTTAAGCCACTGACTCTAACTATCTTTATTTAATTTTAAATTTAGCTTATCCAGAACAGAATGGCATATTTGGCTGCAATATCCTTGTAAAATATTTGATGTAGTTTATTCTGGTGTAGGTTCATTACAGTACAGTAATTACTACTGAGACTATATACTTATCACTGCTATTTATTCTCTAATTAAATGACAACCTTTGCTTCAGAATTATGTTTTTCTTTTTAAGAAAAGTAAGTCGTTTCACAGAAAATACAATTTTTTTTCCATAAGAAAAAAAGCTTTTTAAAAACTATCTGGAATAATTTTCTGAACTTTTCTAAGAATGCAGCTGAAATTATAGCCTATACATCTTTAGTATCTACCACTACAACAATGTGTGTGTGTGTGTGTTGATGTCATTGCACTCAGCAACTCAGCTAGAGATAGAGGAAGAAGGCACAAAAAAAATGATTTAAGATGAGGGTTTTGGCTTGTATGAGACATGGAAGAATGGGAGGCCAAAATGTTTACTGTTTGTAAACTAGTAAATGTAATCAGAGGGAAGATGAGACTGGGGAGGTACAATTAAAAATAAACAAATAAAACTGTGTTCTTAGTTTATCACAGAGACATAGAATATATTTTCTTATTATTTATGTCTGTAAACTCATATGTTTTGCTGGAGACACAACTTCAATCTTACATTATACTGGGTCACTTCATTTGGAAAATTTTAACTAGAAAACCCTACCTGTAATTCACTAATAAATACAACATGATCATATATTAATATAAAACTCAAGAAAAATATAGAACATATGCTCACTACATTAATGATTAAGAAATTAAAAGTTACTCATCAGAAATGTCTATCCAATGAAATTTATTTCAAGGGGAAATGGTGTTATTATATAGAAAAACCATGAGATGCCTTTTCTTTATTTTTTTTTTAAATATTTTATTAGTTTCAAGTACATGACTGATTGGGAGAAGATATTTGTTTATGATACATCTGTTAAGAGATTAATATCCAAAATATATAAAGAGATTATATAATTCAACAACAAACAAACAATCTAATTAAAAACTGGACAGAAAATTTCAACAGATATTTCTCCAAAGAAGAAATACAAATAGACAATAGACATATGAAAAATGCTCAAGGTCACTAATCATCAAAGAAATGCAAATGAAAACCACAATGAGATATTATCTCACACCTGTCAGAATGGCTATCATTAATAAATCAAGTGTTGGTGAAGATGTGGAGAAAACGGAACTCTCATACACTGTTGGTGGTATTGAAAATTGGTACAGCCACTGTGGAAAACAGTCTGGAGTTTCCTCAAAAAATTAAAAATGGATCTACCATTTAACCCAGCAATTGCACTTCTGGGTATTTATCCAAAAAACAAAACAAAACAAAACAATAATTCATAAAGATCAATGCATTCCTATGTTCATGGCAGTACAATTTACAATAGCTAAGATATAAAAGCAAAATAGCTAAGATATAAAAGCAAACTAAAAGCCCATCAACAGATGATTTTATAAAGAAATTATGGTTTATATGATCAATAGAATATAACTTAGCCATTAAAAAATAAAATACTACTATTTGCAACGACATGGAGGGACCTAGAAGTTATTATGCTAAGTGAAATAAGTCAGAGAGAGAAAGATAAATATCATAAGATTTTACTTATATGTGGAACCTAAGGAACAAAAGAACAAACTAATCAAAAACAGACTCACAAATATAGAGGGTTGCCTTTTCCTAGTGTTCACATTTTATCACATGAAAGCAGACTAGAATCTGCATTTGTTAATCTGGAATTATTCTGGAATTGAAAGTATTTTAAAGCAATAAAATTATTTGACAGTAGCTGAAGATAATTTTTTTAGTAATATGAATTTTAGAACTAAGATAATATTGAAATCTCAACTTATTTAGTATTGGCATAATAGCCAATACTAAACCAAGATGAGCTCTAGAGTGTACTAGTGAGGAAGAACATGTGACTCCTGCTCTGTTAGAATAGTTGGCAGCAAAGTACTTTCACTAAATTTAACTAAACACATCAATAAAATGAAAAGAAAATAATAATTATGACCTAGGTATCAAAGATATTGAGAACAAACTTATAAATAGTTGTGATTAACAGTTTCTAAAAGATAGATTATGATATGAAGAATATAATAATTAAGACTCAAAGGATGAATTTCGCAGAAAATGAGTAGAGCAGATAAGAAAATTAATAAATTGGAAGATAGGTAATGAACATATTTCCAATAAAATTTATTTGATGTCTTTGATCATTGCCAATGTGATTAATGCAATTTAAGAAAAATTGACTAAGATTGTGTATTTATTTGTATGTTTTACTTGCCACTAAAGGATTCATAATTATCTTTATATCTCTATTTTTCTAAATCACCTCAAATTTTATTTTAAGTAATTATGTCAAATAAAAAAATAAAACATGTAAAATATATATCAGCATATCCTGACCTACTACATAAAACAACTAATTATAGTTTAGCCACATAGCCACATAAAGAAAAGAAAATTTTTATGGTCAAATGATATCTCTACTGACTACTACATTTAATGATTTAATGCATGTTTTCCTTTGAGACACCTTTGAATTGTCCAGTCCAATCATTTACCTTTTTCTCAATTCTAACTACTTAGCCACTTCCAGGTCTCTTAAATAAGTTGCTTCATTTGTTTCTCAGAATTCACTTTATAGCCTGTTTTGGTTTCTGTTCATGTCTCTAATTTTTTAATCAAATTCTTATCCTTATGTCTTAGCTCAGGGTGTCTTAGTTAGCTCATGTTGCTATAACAGAATATCATAGACAGGGTGGTTTAACCAACATTTATTTCTGACAGCTCTGGAGGCCAGGAAGTCCAACTTCAAGGTGCCAACAAAGTAGGAGGTTTTATTCTGAAGCCTTTTCACTTTAATTGTATGTGGCCACCATCTCTGTGTGTTCACAAGACCTTAGAGAGAAAGCAAGAGCACTGGCTTTTTTTAATTTTTAAAAGGACGCTAATCTTATCATAGAGGCTTTGTTTTTATGACTTTATCTAAATCTAATGACTTCCCAATGGCTCCACTATCAAATACTTTGAGGGTTGGGGCTTAAATACAGGAATTTGGGAGAGACGGGAACAAACATTTAGTCTCTAACACGTTCTCAAGAATTTGTGTAATCCATCTTAAATAGCTCTAAACTCACTCAAACTGTTCATTATTTCATCCATTATCAACAATAGACTAAAATGAGTTCTTTTAGACTTGTACAGAAAGAAAGAAAATGATCAGTCTGGCCAGTTTAACATGCCTAGAAAAGCAGTTATATTAGATAGATTGATTGAAATGTTCTTTTGTTAAGGGGAGTACTTTTTAGTGTTCAATTTAGTTGACATTAATCAACTGGACTTTAAACATTGTATGAGTCATTGAAAAGTAATGTTTAACATTTCTTGTGTTAAATTCTTTGATTCTGACATTCAATGAGCGGCTACAATACCACTGTGCTATGACTAATACAGAATTTCCCTGACAGAATAATAGAGAAACAACAATTAAAACTAGAATTAAATAAAAACATTGAAATAGATGCATATTAGTGAAGCATAGTTTACTAATAAAGTTCTAAAATTACAAGAAATATTGTTTTCTGAATTTCAAGAGTCCATGGTTGTGTTTCAGTGTGCAAGTTTTATAGTTTACTCAAATATAAGTAACATTTAACAAAGTCCTAATTTTGTTTGATATACTTGAAATATTGCATTTGATTATAAGATAACTGACAGCTAGAAGAGTACCCTTAAATATTAATGAGCTATAAGAATGTTTATTTACATAGTTACATAGTTACACAGGCATACAGGCATTATGGGTTATTTTGTAAGCTTCTTTACAAAACAATTTATTAAAAATAGATTAAACAATTAATTAAAAATAATTCAAATTTAATAAAATCATTAGATTTAAGTGATTAATAAAAATTAAAACATCTCATTGATGTAATTTTGTAAAATTTAATATGTGTACTTTATTATAACTCTTTTTAAACTACACACAAGAAAGGGTTTAGTTTCTTGTGTTAGCCTAGGGAAATATTGACACTGCATTTTCAGAAAAGAAACTGAATAAGTAGTGTATACTTTTGTACATAGATGTTCCTACACCACTGGATTATTGATAATGGTATTTTCTTTATTATAAATGTGATGACTTGTGTTCCCTATCCACATGAAACAGCAGAAAACAAGTTCAATTTTTTTCTAGAATAATTTTTAGTTTTCTTATAGAATAAGCCAGGGAAAAAGACACTCCTATGTCAGTCATGACCTGCCAGCTCTTGATGGTGCTCTTTGTTAAGATTTTCCTGCAGTCAGTTCATTCTCTCACATTACCATTTCTCACTGTTGAGAGTTTAACCTTAGTCTCCAAATATTTATGTATGCGTCCTTCATGTCCCAATTAATGAATATATGAGAACAAAGCTTTACTAAAGTTTTACTAAAGTATTAGTATGAAGGAGTGGGTAATGTAATACACTCATTTGTACAGAACAGAGAAAACATTTTTAGTGGTTCTTAAAAAATTAATTAATTTATTATGCTTACCATGGGGGCAGTAATGCAATAACAATCTTCCTAATGATGTTTATTATCAACATCTATAAAGAAAAAATTGTTCCATAACAATCACAGGGTTAGAGTCACAAGATTTATGCAAGAGTTGGGTCTTCCACTTATTATCTATATGACCTTAAATAAGTTATTTAAATTTCATAAACATCAACATTTTCCCTATTGGTTAGAGATAATAATAATAACAACCTTATGAATGTTAGGAAAACTATCATTCATAAGATATTCTTATAACAATGTCTGAAACATTGACATTGACATTAATCTTGAGTTAACCAAAGGTATTTCTTATGTTGACTTAGAAAATTAACCACCAAGTCAGTCCATCCTATTCATGCAGGCAAACTATAGACATTTGTGCACTTGAAACAATAGTTACTTTTAACAACCTCCTTTTATGTTTATGTTCTATTTGGGACCCTTTTTGCCATCTCTTTAGTTTTGCTTCTGCCTTGGTATTTATTACCTAACCAAATCTATTTTTCCCACCTTGTGTCTGAAAGCCTTGGCTCCAATTCATGCTCTGACTTTTTCTAAGGGAAACTATTTACCATGAATAGGATGCTTGGCCTTATTTAAAACACTTGATACTCAAATCTATATTCCAACCTGCCGGAGCCAGCTGGCTAAGATCGAACAGTTTCCAAGACGGGGAGTGAGGATTGAGAAAAAAAGAGAGAGAGAGACAGAAGATAGAGTCAGGAGGGCTAACAGTGAATACTGAGCCCCGAATTTATTAAGCACAGTATATTTATACCCTAGGATGTGCATGAGAAGCAACACCCACAGATGTGCAAACAATTGCATAAGTTCTTTCAAAACATCCTTGTTCCTATTTTCTGTTTCTTATTCCTTGGGGCAAGGAATGTTCAACTCTTTCCATTAAGCCAACCTTCCTCCTTCAGTAAAGAGCTTATCCATTAAACCAAACTTCCTCCTTCAGTAACGAGCCTACCTGCCCTGCAAACTTCCAGGTTGCAGGCAATTTTAACCCTGTCTGTAGGGTATTCAACAAGAATGGCTCCCAACACCAAACCTTATAAACACAGCCTTCCTACCTAGCCAAGAAGGTAACCAGATGCCACCTCCAGTGAAATTTCTTATAATAAAGCTCATTTGTTTTATTCAATAAATAAACACCTGTTTTTCTGAACTCACAATTAATTATCTCTTTACAAACTATGTCTAACAAAGCTTTATATTCATCTTTAAAAAAAACAAAAAGTATAATTATCTTTTTACAAACTCAACTAGATGTTTCTGGTCCTTTTGGTAAGTGGCATACTATTACGTACAATCAAGCCATTGAGAAAGTTTGTGTTAAGTAATAAAATAGGTAAATTTTTCCAGGAAAATGTTATAGTGATTCAATTACAAGTAAAAAACCTTCAAATATAGAAAATTACCAGAACTTTAAAAGAATACTTATTGTACTCTATTACCCATATACTACTTTTTTAATAGATGTCTTATCTAATTTCCTTTTTTACTTTTTTTAAATTTCTAATCAATTGTGAGAAGTGAAATTCTATAGTCAATATACAACTGATTCTACTCTGTCAGTTTACATATTCATCAATCCTGTCTCATTTGTCTTTTATTTCACAGTTCAGAAGAGAAAACATCCATATACAATACCCTCAGGCTGCTGGTTAAGAGTTAACCACAGTATCTTTCTTTCTACCAGGTTCCTTAATAAAATCAATCGAAACCATAAAAGAATTAAACATATTACAAGTCTTTCACAGAGTTAGACTATATCTATAGAAATTATAAAGTAAAAACATTATCTAATTATAAATTATTTATAGAAACATAAACATGAAAAAAATGGCAAAATGCTAAAATAATGGTAAAATGTAGGATAACAATTTATTAAATAGAAAACTTTCAGATTTAGAGGAAACATGGCGGAGTGAGAGATGTCCTCAGATCTCTCCCCCTGAAACAACAATAAGTTGAACATCTAAAACTCAGCAAAAAACACTCAAACTGCACACGACCATGTCTGTGTGTGGGATCTGTGCATAAGAGCTATCACAAGTTGAAACCCCAGGTGTTGGGCGATGAACTAGGAGAATTAAAGAAGCTGCCTCTCACAGTCACCAGAGCTCCTTGCAGGAGAAAGAGGAGTGAAGGTGTGGCAATTTTTCTGATCAGCCTGCCTAGAAGTACTGGAATTTCTAGCAGCTGACAGCAGGGCCCAGTCATCAGGGTAGAAAGCAGAGAAGCAGTTGATTTTTACTGGCCCCAGTTGTAAAACTGAGGCTGAACCACAGACTCCAACTCCCAACCCAGAG
The DNA here is from genome assembly GCA_004027375.1 of Macroglossus sobrinus. Classification (NCBI taxonomy): domain Eukaryota; kingdom Metazoa; phylum Chordata; class Mammalia; order Chiroptera; family Pteropodidae; genus Macroglossus; species Macroglossus sobrinus. The sequence continues at coordinate 53,565 of PVKZ01001601.1, forward strand.
GACCCTAACACCATAACCTCTGAGATGAGACCAAACACCAACAGAGCCCCAGGGGAATCTGAGCAACAGCTATTGAAACTGTTGCTAACACTGACAGGGACTGAAACTGAAAGTATGATTAAATATTTACAGGAAAATAGGACGTGGTCCCATAGTGTAGTGGTTAGCATGTCTGCTTTACATGCAGAAGGTCCTGGGTTCCTGCCCCAGTGGAGCCAAGTCCATGATCTAAGGCAATGCCTCCCTGAACAAGCCCCATGCCTGATCTTGGAAGCTAAGCAGGGTCAAGCCTGGTTAGTACTTGGATGAGAGACCACGTAGAAAGACCAGTGCTGTAGGCATAAATAATAATATATAAAAAACAATATGTCTACAAGAAAATAAACAAGACATTTAGGCTTTATATAAAGTAGGGATCCAAGAGGTTTAGATGCTACCTACTGGAAACGAAAAGAAAAGTACCTTTTTGCAGCAAGCTAAAGAGAGACTTTTATACAATAAATATTCTTTTTGAAAAAAAAAAAAAAAAAAAACTAGAACACACTTCCATTAATGCCCAGGCAGAGAAATAGTCCATTAAACACCATGAACAATCAAGGTGACAAGGTAGATCAGAAAAGAAAGAGAAAAATTGTCAGAAAATAAGCTTACAGACATAGAAATATGCGACTTAAATGACAGAAAGTTCAGGTTGGTACTTCTGAAAAAACTCAATGAGATCTAAAACGACACAAATCAATGATTTCATGATTTGGAAAAACAACTGGATGAGCAGAGCAAGAGAATGAAACCCTCAAAAAGAACCAAATAGAATTTCTGGAGATGAAGAACACACTGCAAGAGTTGAAAAATGAAGTACCAAGCTTGGAAAATAGAATTGACCAAATGGAAGAAAGAATCAGTGATAATGAAGACAGAAATCTAGAAATAAATCAGAAAGAAGAAGAGAGAAACTGAAAAATGAAAATAATAAAAGAGAAATACAAGAACAAAACCATTAGGAGAAGAAACATAAGAATAATGGGTGTTATCGAAGGCAGGAAAAGGAGCAGGAACTAGAAAGCCTTTTCAGACAAATAGAGGATTACAATTTCCAAAAATGTAAGGAATGAGCTGAAATTTGAAATTCAAGAAGTCAACAGAATATCCAATTATCAAAGCATAAAAAGGCCTTCACCAGGACACATTGTATTATAGTTATCAAAAATCAACAACAAAGACAGAATTCTCAGGGCAGCCAGAGAAAAGAAGATGGTAACATATAAAGAAAAAAACATTAGATTATAATAGAATTTCTCAGCACAAACCTTACAAGCCAGAAAGAAATGGAATCAAATATTTAAATTATTAAGTGAAATAAACTACCAGCTTAGAATAATGTATCCAACTAAACTCTCCTTTAGATTTAAAGGAGAAATTCAGACCTTCCCAGACATAAAAAAAAATGAGGGAATTCTTTACTACGGAGGAGGCCTGTGTTACAGGAAATACTGAAAGGTGTCAGCTCATATGAAATAAAATAACAAGACAAAAAACTACACAATTAGGAGTAAAGTGACTATCAGGCAAATAGAAGCAGAGGAGTGCAGCCCTTACTAAGAACGGGACATTATAAGCTTAAATAATAAGAGAATTGCTATAGCAATATAGCAATGAACGTTCAGCATACATAGAGACAAACTAAGACAAGGGGAATGGAGATAAGGCACATGTAGAAGGAAATTGATGACAGAAACGCAAAGACAAGAAAGCAATGGAAAAATCAAGCTACTGGAAAGAAAAAGATAAAATGGCTATAAGAAGACCTGATATTTCAATAATCACCCTAAATGTACATGGACTAAATTCACAAATAAAAAGGCACAGAGTTGTAGAATGGATCATAAAACAAAACCCAATCATGTGCTGACTCCAGGAGACACATCTCAGCTCCAAAGACAAATGTAAACTCAATGTGAAAAAGTGGAAAATGATATTTCAAGCAAACGGCATTCAAAGAAAAGCGGGAGTAGCGGTACTAATATCGGATGAAATAGACTCAAAATAAAAAAGGTAAAGAAAGATAGTGAGGGACACTTCAAAATGATAAAGGGAATCATGCACCAAGAAGATATAACACTTATTAATATCTATGCTCCCAATTAGGGATCCCAGAAATATGTAAAGCAATTACTAACAGAACCTAAGGGAGAAACAAACAAAACACTATTATTGTAGGGGACCTATATATCCAACTGTTGAATATGGACTGATCATCCAAACAGAAAATCAATCAGGAAATAACATAATTAAATGACACATTAGACCAACTGGACATAACTGAGATTTATAGCACCTTCCATTCCAAAACTGTTGCTTACACATTCTGCTCTAGTGCACATGGATCATTCTCAAGGATCAACCACATACTGGGACACAGAAATAGCCTCAGCAAATATGAGAGTGTCAAAATCATACCAACCATATTCTCCGATCATAATGCTTTGAAAGTAGGGATCAAGTGCAAATCAGGAAAAACCAAAAATACACGGAGATTAAACAATATACTACTAAAGAATAACTGGGTCAGAGAAGAAATAAAAAGAGAGATCAAGAGATTCATAGAAATAAATGATAATGATAGTACAACATATGAAAACTTTTGGGACACAGTAAAAGTGGTCATAAGAAGAAAGTTCATATCATTACAGGTCTATTTCCATAAACAAGAACGAGGCAAATAAACAAGCTAACATTTCATCTTAGAAAACTGGAAAAGAAAGAACAAATGAGGCCTAAAGTAATTAGAAGGAAAGAAATCAAAATTAGAGCAGATAAAATGAAAATGAAAACAACATCATCAAAAAAATAAAAATAAATAAATACAACCAAGAGCTGATTCTTTGATAAGGTTAATATAATTGACAAACCCCTAGTTAGACTCACTAAAGAAAAAAAAAAAGAACATAAATAAACAAAAAATCAGGAATGAAAGATGGGAAATTATGACTGAAATACAAAGGATCATATAAAAATACTACAAAAAAGTATATAATAAATTTAATTACCTAGAAGAAATGGACTAGTATTTTAAAAAATATAATCTTTCTAAACTGAATCAAGATCTAGAAAATCTAAATAGAACAATCAGCAGTATGAAAATTGAAATAATCATAAAAAACCTACCCAAAAGTAAATGTTAAGGACTAGATGGCTTCACCAGCAGATTCTACCAAACATTCAAAGATTTAATACCTATTCTCCTCAAACTCTTTCAAAAAATCAAAGAGAAGGCAATACTTTCCCACTTATTTTATGTTTTCAATATTACTCTGATACTAAAACTTGGTAAAATTTACACACAATAAAGAAAACTACAGACCAGTATCTCTCAAGAACACAGATGCAAAAGTCCTAAATAAGATACTAGTGAACCAAATACAGCAACATACTAAGATTATACACCACGATCAAGTGGGCTTCATCACAGAGGCACAGGGATGGTTCAACATACTCAAATCAATTAATGTGACACACCACAAAACAAATTAAAAAATAAGAATTATATGATCATATTAATAGATGCAGAATAAGCCTTCGACAAAATACCATATCCTTTTATGATCAAAACACTTTATAAAATTGGTATGTAAGGAAAATATCTTAACATAATAAAGGCCATATATGACAAACCTTCAGCCAACATTATACTTAATGGTGAAAAACTAATAACCTTCCCTGTAATATCAAGAACAAGGCCAGGCTGTCCATTATTGCTACTGTTATTCAATATAACATTGGAAGTCCTAGCAAGTGTAATCAAGCAAGAGAAAAATATAAAAAGGCATCCAAATAGAAAATGAAGAAGTCCAACTGTCTCAACTTGCAGATGACATGATTCTCTATATAGAAAACCCTAAAAACTCCACAAGAACACTTGTAGAAACAATAAGCAAATACAGTACAGTCTCTGGATACAAAATGAACATTAAAAAATTCATAGCATTCCTATACTCTATATAATGAACTGTCAGAAATAGAAATGAAAAATAAAATTCCTTTTGCAATTGCAACAAAAAGAGTAAAATACCTAGGAATAAATTTAATGAAACATGTGAAGGACCTATATAATGAAAACTACAAGAACCTATTTAAAAAAAAAATTAAAGAAGATATAAAGAAATGAAAAGATATTCTATGTTCTTGGATTGGAAGTATCAACATAGTTAAAATGACCATGTTACCTAAAGCATTATACAGATTTCATGAAATCCCTATCAAAATCCCATAGTCGTTTTTTAAAGAAATAGAACAAAAAAATCATCAAATTTGAATGAAGGCATAAAAGACTCAGAATTGCCAAAGCCATCCTGAGAAAAAAGAATGAGGCTGGAGGCATCACTCTTCCTGACTTCAAATTATACTACAAAGTGACAGTAATCAAAACGGCATGTATTGGCAGAAAAACAGAAACATGGACCAGCGGAACAGAATTGAGAGTCCAGAACTAAACCTATATTTATATGGGCAATTAATTTTCGACAAAAAAAAACTAAAAACATACAGTTGAGAAAGGAAATCCTCTTTAATAAATGGTGCTGGGAAAACTGAAAAGCTACCTGCAAAAAAACAAAACTAGACTGGTGTCTATCATCACACACCAAAATTAACTCAAAATGGATTAAAGACCTGAATATGAGACCTGAAACAATAAAAGCATAGAAGAAAACATAGGAACTGAACACAAGGACCTTAGACTTAAAGAGGATTTTATGATTTTTACCCCCAAAACAAGTAAAGAATAAGCTAAAATAAATGAATGGGACTACATCAAACTAAAATGCTTCTGCTCAGCTTAAGAAATCATCAACAAGATAAAGAGACAACCATCATAATGGGAAATATATTTGCAAGCAACACCTCCGATAAGAGCCTAATTATTAAAATATACAAAGAATTCATACGACTCAATAACAACAAAAAAATTAAATGATCCAATCAAAAAATTGGCAGAGGACCTAAACAGACATTTCTCCCTAGAGAACATACAAATGGCCAACAAATATTTGAAAGTATACTCAACATTGCTAGCTATTAGGGAAATGAAAATCAAAACCACAATGAGATATCATCTCATACCTGTTAGAATAGCTATAATCAACAGGACAAGTAAAAACAAATGCTGGAGAGGATGGGTAGAAAAAGGAACACTTATACAGTGCTGGTGGGACTGCAAATTGATACAGCCACTATGGAAAATGGTATGAATGTTCCTCAAAAAACTGAGAATTGATCTACCATATGATCCAGCAATCTCTTTACTGCATATTTACCCCAAAGGGTTGAAAATCCATATCCAAAAAGATATTTGCACACCAGTGTTCAGACAGCATTATTCCTAGTGGCTAGGACATGGAAAGCAACTGAAGTGTCCAGTGATAGATGATTGGCTAAAGAAGCTGTGGTACATATATACAGTGGAATATTACTCAGCCATAAAAGATGAAATACTGCCATTTGCGACAACCTGGATGGACCTTGAGTTAATCATGCTAAGCAAAACAAGCCAGAATGAAAAATTTGAAAATCACATGATATCACTTATATGTAGGATATAAACCTAAAAGCAACAAAGGAACAGGACAAACAGAGACTCTTGGACATGGCTAATGGACTACTGATAACCAGAGCATAGGTGGTGGGGAAGGAGGAAAGAGGTAGACAGGGTAAAGGGCGTCAAATACAAGGGTCTGAGGGAGGGCGAAGTGGGTAAAGGAGATCAAATATATGGTAGCTGAAGGAAACTGGGCTCTGGGTCATAATCACAGAATAGAATATATAATTATATAATTGTATTAACCAATGTTACCCCAATAAACTTAAAAAATAAATTAAAAACTTTCACTTGGAATATTTTAATAGTTTTCAATTATAGTTAGCATACAATATTATATTAGTTTCAAGTATACAACATAGTGATTTGACATTTATATAATTTACTAAATGATATCCTGATAAGTCTAGTACCCATCTGTCATCATACATTTATATTACAATATACTGATTATATTTCTTCTATTTTACTTCCCCAAGACTATTTTGTAACTACCAATATGTACTTTTTAATACCTTCCCCTTTTTCACCACCACCTGCTTTCTGGCAACCATGAAAATGTTCTCTGTATTTGTGAGTTTGTTTCTGTTGTGTTTGTTTGTTTATTTTATTATTTAGATTCCACATGTAAGTAAAATCATATGGCATTTGTCTTTCTCTGTCTTACCTACTCCACTCAGCACTATACCCTCTAAGTCTATTCATGTTGTAGAGCATGGCAAGATTATATTTCTTATAGCTGAGTAATATTCCATTATATATATATATATATATATATATATATATATATATATATATATCACCTCTTTTTTATCTATTCATCTATCGATGGACACACAAGGTTTCTCCATATTCTTGGCTATTGTAAATAATGCTGCAATGAACATATTAATTCACTCATTCATTCAAATTAGTGTTTTAGTTTTATTAGGATACCCAGAAGCTGGAATACTGGTTCCTTCTTTGTTATAGCCTTTATTTTGAAGTCTATTTTAAATGGTATAAGTATTGTCATCCCAGCCATTTAATATTCTTTTCCATTTTCATGAAATATCTTTTTCCATCCTCCCCATGCCAGTCTCTGTGTGTCTTTTGACCTGAAGTGAGTCTCTTGTAGGCAACATATGTAACAATCTTGTTTATTTTTTCCATTCAGCCACCCCATCTTTTGATTGGAATACCCAATCCATTCATATTCAAAGTAATTTTTGATAGAGATGTAGTTATTGACATTTACTATTCATATTTTTTATTATTTTCTTCTTCTTTTTAAAGAAGTCCCTCTGGCATTTCTTATAATACAGATTTGGTGGTAATGAACTCCTTTAGTTTTTTCATTTCTGGGGGGCTCCTTATCTGTTTTCTGATTCTAAATGATAGCTTTGCTCTGCAGAGTAATCTTGGTTGTTGGTACTTACTTTGCATCATTTTGAATATTTTATGCCATTCCTTTTTGGCCTGTAAAGTTTCTGTTGAGAAATCAGCTGATAGTTTTATAGAGGCTCACTTTTAGGTAATGAGATGCTTTTCTATTGCTGCTTTTAAGATTCTCTTTTTGTCTTTAATCTTTGGTATTTTAATTATCATTTGTGTTGGTGTGGGCTTCTTTGTGTTCACCTTATTTGAAACTCTCTGTACTTCCTGGCTTTATACATCTATTTCCTTCACCAGGTTAGGAAAATTTCTATCATTATTTCTTCAAGTAGGTTTTTAAATTTCTTTCTCTTTCTTTTCTCCTTCTGGTATCCTTCTGATGCTCATATTGATACACTTGATGTCCCAGAGGCCCCTTAAACTAGCCCCTTTTTTTAAAATTTTGGATTTTTTTTTTCTTGTTGTTATGGTGGGTGGGTGTTTTCTGCTATCTTATCTTCTCAATTGGCGATTCAGTCCTCTGCTTTACTCAATATACTGTTGATTCTTTTTAATGTATTTTTAAATTTTAATTATTGTATTCTTCATTTCTGACTTGTTTTTATGTTTTCTAACTCCATTTTTATGTTTCTTATCTCTTTGAGCACTATTATAGCTAATGTTTTGAACTCTGCAACTGGTAGATTGCTTGTCTCCATTTCGTTTAGTTCTTTTTATGAAGCTTTGTTCTGTTCTTTTATTTGGGACATGTTTTCTTGCCTCCCTGTTTTTGTTTCTGTGTATTATGTAGGGTTGCTGTTCTTCCAGTCTTAGTAAAGTGGCCTTATGTAATAAGTCTCCTTTGTGGCCCAGTGGCTCAGTCTTCTTCTATCACCTAAGCTGGGTATTTCAGATGTGTCTCTCTTCTGGACTTGTGTGCCCTTCTATTGTTGAGCCTTGGTTCCTGGGCTGAAGTGAAAGGCTTATCTTACAGAGCAGAATTCACTTTCGTGCCTTTCCAGTCTGCCCTTTGGATGTGTCATCTTCAGATGGGTGATGCTCTGAGTTCAAAGCTGGCCACCAGGTGTCCTGGCCCTGGGGACTCCTGGGAGGGGCCAGAGCAGGCTAAGCTGAGCTAAAACTGTGTCCTGCCTGGGACCACCTGGCAAGAGTCACCAAGAAATCCACAATTGGCTGCCAACCACACTGGGCTTGTAGGTGCCTTGAGTCGCTATGCCACAAACCGAGACTGGCTACTGCTAGTTTGATGCTTGAGGCTACTTACCAAGAGGTATGGGGACATACTGTGGCCAGATACTGCTCGTTTGAAGTTTGTGAATCTTTGAAAAATTTTAGGAAAATCTCTAGCATGAGTCAACAGGTCATTTGTATGGAAAAGTTACTGAATGCGGCTTCAGTGGGCCTATAAATTAGGTGGGGTGAGATATCAAAAAGTTACCAGGGCAGGGTGACCAGTGCTAGCCAGCTTGATGAAGTCTTAGATATGGCACCCTTCTGTATCTGCATACCAGGAGATGGGAAAGACTCAACAAAGAGTCAATGGACTCTACGAGCCTTCCATCTGGGAGGTAGCTGCTGCCACCCCCCAGCCCTTGTGTTAAAGCTAGACAACTCATTTCCTTCCTGTATGTCTATGAAGCCTTTGAGATGCTTCCCCAGAGCTGGAGCTCAGAGGGGTAGAGTTCATCAGTGAGTAATTCTGTGCACAGGCCTTTTAAGAGGATTGACTGGGACTCCAAACACTTTCTGTCTTACTCAGCCACAATCTCTGCTGGTTTTCATAGCCAGAAGTTATGGAAACATCTCTTCATGGCACTGGAACCCTGAGCTGGGTAGCCTGGTGTGAGACTGAGAATTCTTGCTCCTCATGGGAGACCTCCATAGTTGAGATATTCTACTTGATTTTCAATTGTCACACTTGAGTATAGGACCATATTTTCTCATGTTTCTGCCCCTTCTGCCAGTCTCGAGGTGGTATGAAGACATATGTGGCCTATTGTAGAACTTATGTTCAGTGAGACTTCAGGCATCTCTCCATGATGGCTGTTTTGTAGTTAGTTGTAATTTTGATTTGATAAAACATTTTTAATATAAAAGTATAGATGACATATAGTATTTTTTTAAATTTGAGGCCAGTTTCATGACTTTACTGTAACTTATTAAAAATTGTTAACGATGATGTTGTTTCTTTCTTAATATAACATCTAAGAAAATATTTTTATTGAGCAAATGAATCCAGAGTTATAAAAAATATAAACATGTAAATAAGTCAATTCACATACTTCCTGTATAGCTTGGTGACTCTGAGTAGGGATCTGGGGATGTATCTACTTTGGTTATGTACTTACTAGTCCTGGCACTAGACATAGGAACTGGAGCAGCTCCTCATTGTTATGTGCCTCTGTTTCCTCATCTGTATAGGTAGATGACAGCAATGTTAGCTCAGGTATAAATAAGGTAATATATGCAAAACACTGAGAAGAGTTCTACTTGGCAAAAAGTATTAGGTAATGCTTGTTTCATGGTTGTTTTTGTTATTATTGAAGTGAAATATGTTAAGATAACCAGAAATATATATTCAATTTTTAAAGAATACTGATATCCAAAACAGATTAATAATGTTTGAGTATAAGAGAAAAAAGTAAACTTATTAGTTCTTAAATTATGCTATTGTTCTCATGAATCGCTTTTCATCAAAAAAAACCTTTGAAGCCATAAATATTTTCAAGAGTATTTTATTGAACTCTTACCTCTGCATTAGTTAGACAGGTTGACTTAATGGATGATTCCTATATTTAAAGAACTAGTTTGAAGCAGAATAGTTAGCTTGGGAAATTCTCCCCTCCAGGATATGGCTCTGAAATTTTTTCTTAGTCTGTTACTCAGCCCTTTCCCTGTGACTGGTGAATTTCTCCTTTGTCTCTTACTCAGCCCTCTTCCCATTTTAATTTCAAGCATAAGACTCCAGTATGAGAAACAAGCCATGGTAAGTTAAACAAGATAGGTGGCCTTGGACTTCCCCTTCTGCCTGGATAAATTTCCAGAGTTTTTCTCTGGTTCCTTGTTCAGCTTTGGCTTATCATATTATCATTATCTTCTCCACTCCTCCTATCCCCTAGAGAACAAAAGTTCATAATTCAGAGATCTTGGGGTAAAACTCTCTCTGAGAGTTGTAATAAAACTGATGCTTTCCTGTTTGCTGTTTGTCATGCCCTTGAATTATTTCTTAGGGCATAAGACAAGAACCTGGTCTCCTGAGTCTCTCTTTGGAATTCCAATGCATGGAGCTCTTCAGCATTAACTTCACATCTAAATCCACTAATAGAAGCACTGGGAGCATTTCGCTAAGTGAAAATGGTACTAATATGATAAGTTTTGAATAAAAGACAAAACAACTGTAGGGAAAATGTAAAAAAGCTAACTAGAAGAAAGAGTTAGAGAGTAAGAAAAGTGAAGTAGAATGTTGTCCGGTCAGCTCAGAGTTGGTTTTACATCTTAATATCTTCTCAGGTTAGAGGACAAAAATACTCCTTTTCCTAGGAGGATGCTAAATGTTTTGTACCCTTGAAATAGTGCCCTGGAAATAACCACCTAGGTGTGGTAATAGGAGAAGATGCTGTCTGAAAGCATTTCCAATTACATCTCAAATACTGTGTTTTAGAGAATTGTGAGACAGCCTTTAGGATTATGTAAGAAAAAGAAAATAGAATTTTGCTGTTACCCTTCTAATCTAATAATTCAAGGGTTATGAGCTTGAACTTATAAACTCTGTAAATGAGAGAAAATCAAACAAACAATGCACTACAATGATAAAGAAATATAATAATAATTTTCTACAATTTTACCAATATAAAGCGTTAAAGGCAGATTACAGTATTTGATGATTTGTTAATAAAACAGTATGAATGTGCTAAGTTCAAAATTGAAATAAAATATTATCATTCATATAAAGTATAGCTGAAATTATCTTTTTAACTAATTAATAAAAAAAAATATTTTTACCTGACATGCTGGTAAACTATCATTGACTCTTATTTTTTAAGAGTGATAGTTACTGAAGATGCAGGGCTCTTTAAGCACAGGTGTTATTTTCTCAATAATAATTATGTCTGTGTTAAAAAAAAGAGATAAAATGTGCTCCCTTGATTCAAATTAAAATTCAACAAACAAATATAAAATTTGAACTAAACTATAGCAGTTTCGAGTAATATAGTAAATTTTGTTTTGGTGTGGTAGCCATCCTCCACAATACTATGAGACAATGTCTTAAAATGTCTCTTTCTCGCTTGCTCTCTGTAATTATCAGAATATCTGTATATAATATATGAAGATATCATATTACATATTATATATAATAGTATATATAGGTATATATAGATATAGATATCTATATCTCTTTATATAATGTATAACATCTATATCAATCCATATATCTATTAAAGATAACTAAAGTTTCACCATCCTGAAGCTGTTTTTTGAGATATTTATTTTAAGTTGTTTATTTAGATACAAAAGAACCCTTGACCTTCCTCTTTCTTTCAACCTGAGAGATTCAGATAGAAAGGCATACTCCAGGACAGAAATCTTAGGATGTTTGCCTTAGCTTAATTTGAATTAAACATAGTAAATAAGAGGGCTCCAGACAAAGTCCTGTTAGCTAGATATTCCCTGTGTCCCATTGTTTTTGAGTTGCCTAACATAAATTTGACTACCATGCATGTTCCACTCTTCCTCAACTATCTATAAATTGCTTGTTCTCACTTCTGAAATCTAAGACCTCATTCTCTCTTTTATCCTTTGTCCAAAATGCCATATATACCCAATGTTGCCTTACTACATGAAATTTTCACTCATATGTGAATTCTCCATGCACATGCATTAAAAATTTAATTTTTACCTGTTAATATATTTGTTAATGTGATTATTATCTTAAGTAGAAGAACTTAGAAGATGGGAGAAAAAGTATGATTTTTTAGACCCTGCACAATCATCTATCCATCTATCTATCTCTATCTCTCTCTCTCTATCTATCTATCTATCTATCTATCTATCTATCTATCTATCTATCATCTATCTATCATCTATTATCTCTATCATCTATCTTTCTATCTATCTATATCTATCTCTATCATCTATCTTTCTGTCTATTATCTATCTATCTAGTCTGTTACTTCTGTTTCTCTGGAGAATTCTGACTAAAACACATGACTTTATGGTTCGGGACTGTCCTAGTGTTTACAACTCATGAAAGATTCTAGTTCTATTGGAAGTGAAATCTTACAAGGCGCACACCAATTTGCTATAACAATATGTTTCCTCTTTTTTCCAAATGACCATGACATCGTCATGTCTTGTTTCACTCCAGCCCACTGTTGACCACAAAATCTCTCAGTCAAAAGATCTACAATCAGAGAGAACAGTATCGCTCAAAAGTATTATAGTCCTCCCCTGTCTGAGGTTTTACTCTCCTCAGTTTCGGTTACCTGTGGTCAACTGTGGTCCAAAAATTTAAATAAAATATTTCAAAAATAAATAAATCATAAGTTTTAATTGTGTTCTGTTCTGAGTAGCATAATGAAATCCTACATCATCCTGTTCCATCCCGTCTGGGCCATGAATTATCTTTTTGTCCAGGTTATCCACATTGTATATACCACCCACCCATTAGTCACTTACTAGCAGTCTCAGTTGTAAAATTGTTTTTCAGAGATAGAGACAGACAGAGGCGATTTCACATAACTTTGTTATAGTATATTGTTATAATTATTCTATGTTATTATTATTTCTTGTGCTTACTGTGATAAATTTATAAATTAAACTTTATTATAGTCACATATGCACAGAAAAAACAAAGTGTATATTATCCTCAGTTTTAGGCATCCACTAGAGGTCTTGGAACTTATACTCCATGGATAAAGTGGGACTACTGGACAAAGAATTATTAAATTGTAAAATATGAGTCATAATTTTCAAGGCATGTCATATATCTTGTAGAAGTAAATTAAAATTTTTTATTCTTAAATAAATCACAAAATTTTCTGGGAATGTATATCATTTGTGCATATTTATATAAATGCATTCATATCTTTTAATATATAAAATATTTATATGTAGACATTCAAATATACAATGGATACTACATTATTGGATTATATAAGATTTATGGTTTTTGTTTTTTAATCCTATATTTTACAATTATCTGAAATGTATCATTTTAGAAATTAGAAAATAAAAACCTGTTTTGTAAATATTTATGAGAAATAATGTAAGCATGCAAGTACAAATAAGAATGTGTGGGAAAGAGCAACATAGATAACTTTGAGGTCTAAGGATATTTAAATTATATGTGTAGAAAATAGAACGAAGAATGTATAGGCCTAATGACTAAAAGGTGGGTATACTCTTTGTTTTTAGTTATTAGTCTAAATACATTAAGATGACCCTACTGAAAGGGAATTCAGGCTGGGGAATGTGAGAAACCTTGCTTTCCTGATTGGTTTTTTCCTTGGTATGGAAGAATTCTTGTTGGTCTAAAGCTCCAAGACTTTCTGCAGATGGTGGTGAAATTTTTTGGAGTAAACGCTGAAAAGTGATTGAGAACAAGAGAGGAACAAGAAGATTAAAGGTAAATAAATGTTGCCATTAAATAAGGTAAATTTAATTAGCTATCCAGAAGCCATAACATTGATCCTAGGACAAAATTTTGACAAGTTTTAAATAGTTTGTGAGAAATAGAAAAAAATATTTATATGGTTTTTCATTTGTATCTTATTTTTTTTTAAATTAGACTAAATAAGCCATTCTGAATTTTAAGACAAACAACAACAACAATGATCTTTTATGTGTTCACAGAAAAAAACCACAGTAGGCTGATCTCATATGATTACTTTTAATCAACTTATTAGACCGCTAAATTAGGAGAATAACATTCTCAATGTATTGTATTTTGAAATGTTTTTTAATAATCCTCAAAGTAAACATGTACGTAGCACTTTGCGACTCTATATAGATGGTAGAAATATTATAATTATTATTTTAAGATAAAATGTGAAGCAAGTATCACAATCGTGTTTTCAGCGGTATCCTATCGGATAACCTTTTGGAGGATAACAGGAAGCTAATTTCATGCTTATCAAATTTGCCAATGGCACAAAGCAGGGTGGAAGGTCTAATTGAGACTCAATAGGGATATTAATAAACAGTCCTTCATGCCATTCCTCAAGTCAATCTATTAAAGTCACTATCTTACCTCTGATTCAGAAACCCATAATATTGAGACAGAACAGGTAGTGCAGGAGCATCTCTTTCCTATCCCAGATATGGCTCTGGAAATCTTTCCTTTCTGTAGACCTCTTTCTGTTTTAGCCCCAGCATGGAGGATGACCCAAAACCAGTCTTTTCTAATCTAGATGCTATCTTTGGCTAAGGCATGGCCTTTGACTAATTGTCATATCATTATAATCTCATGCGCATTGCAAATAGTGCCCCCTGACACTATAACAGTTCTGGAAACACCATATAAGAAAAAGTGGGAACCCAAGCTCTCCACCTACTGGGAGGAGACAACACTACATTTTATTCTTCCAGGGAGAACAAAAGTTCATAACCAGCAATCTTGGAGTGACTCTCAAGGTCGCTCTCTCTTTTTCTCTCAGGAAAGCCCACATTTCACCTGCTTGAGTGTGTACTTCCACTTTAATAAATTTTGTGCTTTGCTACTTGCTGTTCATCTTGCTTTTGAATTCTTTCATGCAGAATAGGATAAGAAACTGGTAACTGAATCCCAACACTCTCCAACTATTTGTCTTACCTTTGAATTCTTTCTGGCCAAATGTCATGAACCTTTCTGGCAACAAAAGAACTATCTATAGAAGTGGAATTTCCTTGGCACCATAAAAAAAATAATAACCAATTGGCAAATATTCATGGATCTATTTCCAGACTCATTATCTGATTTTACTGACCTATAATTCTAATCTTTTGTCAATAATACTGTGTCTTGATTACTATAGTTTTGTTATGTCTTAAAATTAAGTAATATCCTCTAATGTTGCTCTTTCCAGAATCACTTCGGCGATTTTCAGTTCATTGCCTGAATGAGCCTGTCCATTTCTACAAAAAGAAAACAAACAAACACAAAATCTGCCAAATTTTTATTGGCATTGCATTAAATTATTGATCAATTTTAAGAAAATTGGCATCTTAACAATATTAAACCTTTTAATCATAAACAAAGTATACCTTTTCACTTATTTAAGTATTTTTTTACTTCAGCTATGTTTGTAATTTTTAGAATGTTGGTTGTGTTTAAGTTCTATTAATATTTTTACTGTTCATTTATTTCTCAATTTATTAATTTGTATTTACTAATTTTTTATTTAATTTTTATTTTTATTATTCTCTTATTTTTGATTCAACTTGTTTTTTCTTTATCTAGCTACTTAAGATAGAAGATAGATAATTTATTTTAGACTTTTTTTTTTTACTTATAAAAGTATTTAGAGCTATATATCTCTCTATGCATAACTTTGGCTGCATCTCATAAATTTACATATGTTGAATATTTATTTTTATTCAGTTTACAGTAGTTTTCAATTTTTCTTAAGATTTGTTCTTCCAATATTATTATTTAGAAGTATACTTTTTAATTTTCAAATATTTTATCTTTCCAAATTTTTTCCGATATTGATTTTTATTTTAATTCCATTGAAGTCAAAAAATATACTTTCTATGATTCAATCCTTTTAAAAGAATTGACATCAGTTTTATGTCCCAGCATACTATTTATGCTAGTAAAAGTTCCATATACACTTTAAAATAAACTGTATTATGTTATTATTGGATAGGAATTCTGTAAATGCCAATTAGTTTATTACATATTACCAATGTGATTCAAATTTTTTATATCTACATAGATTTTCTTTCTACTTGTTCTATCACAGACTGAGAGGGTTCTTTAAAACTCTACCTATAATTGTTCTGTTTCTTTTTCTTTTCAGTTTAATCAGTTTTTCTTAATTTATTTTGACATTCCATTATTAGTCATGTGCTCTTTTATCATTATAAAATATTCTTTTTATTTATGGACATATATATTGTCCTAGAATCTACTGTATTTGACAGTAATATGTAGCCACTTTAGCTTTTTTATTATTAAAGTTTACAGGATATCCTTTCCATTATTTTATTTTTTAACCTATGTATGTCTTTATATGTAAAATGAAGTTTTTTTGTACTATATTTTTATTTATTTCAAAAAATTTTATTTTGTGTGTGTGTGTGTTTAGACTATCTACACTTAAAATAATTATTTCTATCATTGGACCTATAACAACTATTTTGACTTTTGTGCTTTATCTGTCCCATGTGCATTTTGCTCTTTTTTTCATCTTTGGAATAAGAAGGTATATCTCTACTACTGGAATTTTAGCTATATCTCTTAGTTGTATGTTGTTTATGGTAACTCTAGTTTTTGCAAAAAGCATTTTAACTTACAATGGTTTAGTTTCACCTAATATTTTATACTATTATGATTGAATATGTAATGCAAGAACCTTTTAACAATATACTTCAATTTCCTACCCTGTTCATTGTACTACTACTATGATACATTTGACTTTTCAGATAATATAAAATCCACAATACATTTAATATATTTTGCTTTAAACATTTGATAATCACCTTAAATATTTAATTGAGAAAAATTTATCTTTATATTTACTCATATTTTCAACTCTTTTAGTTATATATATACATATACACACACACACATATATGTATATTCAAGGTTTTATGGAATAGCACTTTCTTCTGCTTAAAGAACATCTCTTTGTGACAAATTCATTCAGATTTTGTTCTTCTGAAAAATGTTTTTTTTAATGATATTTTCACATAGTATAAAGCTAAATTGATTTTTTTTTAATTCTAGCACTTTAAAGGTAATATTTTATTGTCACTTGGCTTCTGTTGTTTTTAATGAGAACTTTGTAAAATTTTTATATTTGTCCATCTGTATATAACAGATATTTTTCTTCTATCTTTAGTTTTTTCTTCTTATTAGCTGTTTTCAGAAAATTATTTATGAAGTGGCTTGATATTAATTTCTTTGTGTTCTTTTCTATCTTTTCCTTTTTTGAACTTTGCTGAGCTGTGATTTCATTGTATTCATCAAATCTGAAACATTTCTATCATTTTATGTCCACATTTTTCAGCACCTCCTATCCTTTCCTGGGACTCCAATTACACATACATTAGAACCTCCATCTTGTTTTTCCCTGCACTGAATTTCGTTTATTCTAAGTTCACCAATCTTATATATATATATTTTTGTAGCACCTAATCTATTGTTAATCACTTAAACATTTTACTTCAAACGTTGTATTTTTTCTCTAGAAGTTTTATTCATTTATTTGCTGCATATTCAATTTCTCTTCAATTTGTGTTCATGTTTCACATTAAATCTTTGAGCATTTAAACAATATTTATAATAGTGGATTTAAAATTCTTACAATTCCATTGTGCTTGTTTTTTAGATATTTATTTTTTGTTTTTGTTGACTGATGTTTCTCTTGATTCTTGATCATATTTCTATTTCTTGTTTCTTTGATGTCTAGTAATTTTTGAATGGATGTGGCATATACATGCATTTTTTTTTAAGTCCTCTTGTATTCTCTTATAAAGTGTTTAACTAAATCTTGCCTATAGTTAAGTTACTTGTATATCAGCCACGTGTTTTTCAGGCTAGCTATTAAGCTTTTTTAAGGCAAATTAAAATAGTCTAGCTAACCACTATTAGGCCTGGCTAACCACTATTCCTAAGTGTGAGACTTTTAATATATATACTGAATATTCTGTGAGATCTCTCCACTTTGATTGGTGAGAATTCAAAAATTTTAGTCCTCTGTGAACTATAAGAATTGTTCATCTAAGATAATCTTTGAATTTTTTCTTTATTTGATAAATCTTCTCTGCCAAAATTTATAGTTTTCCTCTATATATTTGCAGGTTGGTGTTCAGACAGAGACAATGGGACACCATGCCAGTTTTTGGAGCTTCCTCTGAAGAGCTTTCTTTTCTCTGTTATTTCATTCCACTGAATCTCTACACCTTGGCCTCCTCAGGATGTCATTTTCATCCCTAAACTCAGAAAGAATGCTGGGTTCTGTTCAGATTTTCTCTTCTTAAATCATAGTCTATAAATTCTGTGTAGAGAGAAATCTGTTCTTGCATTGATTAATTCCTCTTTGGAAGCACAGTTGCATAATACATGTGGTTGCAATACGCAAAAACAATAATTTTATATAATTTGTCTAATGTTCTACTTTTGTAAGACAGCAGTCAAAATGTTTACTTCTTCACAGACAAATAAATTATCCTCTTTAATTTCTTCCTAATGTCAAGATAATAGGAGAATATTTATTTAGCATTTACTCTCAACAAAGCAAAGCAATGTCCTATGTGTTTTATATGTTTTAAATTTATTTAATATTATTTTCTTCATCTTCCAAAAAAATGACAAAACTTAAGCATACAGAGCTTAAGCGAATTTTCTCTAAGTCACATGAAAAGAAAAGTGACAGACTCAGGGTTTGATCTAAGGCATTCTAATTTAGAAATCTTTATCTTTAGAACTCTGTTTATACCTATGTATTAACATATATTTATTTAAATCACACAACTACTGTTTATACCTATGTGTTGACATATTATATTTATTTAAATCACACAGCTACCTCTCTTTCTGAAACAGAGGAATATAATATTATGCTCATTTAAAAATGAGTAAAATGAGCCTCATAGCAATTTATAAAACATTTTATTTTCATTACTTGACTTCCAAGGATAGACTTTGTAATCTCTTTGACCATAACCATTTTTCTTTCAGTTCTAATCTATTCTCCAATCTTCACTGAAGCTGCTCTTCACCAGTATCAGAAGCTTCAATTCCTTGCTGTCTTCCACTCTAAAATATATCAGAGTCCTCTCTTTACCCATATACCCTTAAATTTTTATAAATACATTTTTTTACCCCTCTTTGCCTTTACATTATGTGATCTAAGTATATCACCTCTCCTGGTATCTCCAGACTGCTGAAATTAGCTACAGAAGATCTTACCACCATATCTATTTTTTTTAATTCAATTATTCAGTTAGCCACCTTAAGACAAACTAACCAAAGGATATACAATGCTTAGAACCAAACCCAACACCCAAGACATGGAAATTTCTAAGAAAATTCAACCTACTTTTGCTGCTGACTATATTAAAGCTGTGCTTTCCAAGGTTATGCAGGAGTATAATTATTTTTAATTTTTCTTATTTTTTTATATTTCTCTACCTTTCACTTTGTATGCACCTTAGCAAGGGGAAAGACACAGTGATTACTGGAAAGCGGAAGGAAAAATATTTTGTTTCTAATCCAGAGTGCTGTGTTACTCTTTTAAAGTTGCTCTTCTTACACAGCTCCAGCTTTCTTAAGGCACAAATAACACCATTTCTTCCCCATGATTCTTCAAGTAAATGACGAATTCATGTTGTGGTTAGTCCATGGATGCCTTATTGGTTCCCTAAACATTTCCTACATTCTTATAATAATGTCTTAAATAAATTATTGTAAAATCTCAGCTGAGGGTGCCTTTCATTTCCTTTGATAGATTATATGAAACAAAAATTCATCAATAAGCAAGCAGAATAGTTGTCAACAATTTTCTAGAGTTCCACAAGGGATTGTGGTCATGGATACAATCTGTGAGAAATAATATTCATTAGTATAAACCATGAGCTTTGGAATTAGGAAAATCTCCAGTCAATAGGAGGAAGTAATGTAATAGTAGGGCTTTTTTTTTTTTTTTTTTTAGATCTTTCAGTGTAGCAGGGTATCTGTCATATCAGCAAAACAAGAATCTCAAAACATAAAATAGCTCTAAAAAACTTGGCTAGCTGGAAAAAAAAAGACACAAAGCAAACATACAAACTAAATTTAAAAATAAACTAATACATTAAAAAGCATACTTGAGTAATCCAGAAAATTGCAGAGGGATTAGATATTCAGAAGGGCAGAGTAAGAGATGCTCTGAGTCAGTAGCATGGATTTGTGGATCTCTCAACTATAATGGTATTAGAGTAAGGTTGGCCTGGGAGTGTGTAATGTACTCAACTTATAATTCTGTTCAAACTTAATAACACTGCTTCGTTTTACTCTAAAAAATACTCATTTTATGTTAAAAATACAATTCCTAGAACTTTTGTGTTTCTCCATTAATGTTTCTTGTTCTCAGAGAGATGGTTTATAGTCTAAGTCAGTCAGAGATCTGGGTCATACTCTGTCAGAAGAAAAAAGGTAAAAAATCAGAGACTTAATTATGGATAGGTCATTGGACACTAAGATGTCACTCTAATCAGTGGCTATTACAGTTTTGCATGCCATGTTAGAAATATTAAATGCTATACTTAGGTTTTTTAAAAAAAAGAAAAATCCCTGAGAAACATTGTTTATAAACACAGTGTCATCAAAACTGATTTTGAAAAGCTTCACTAGTAGCTTGGTGGAGAATGAATTGTTTTGTGGAGAGACACTGAAAGGAAAAGCAGACACTACAGAAATTTGAAAATGAGATTACAGAAATACAAGAAACTAAAAATAGAAAGTAGAAATGTATTTTTAAAAATTAAATGTCAAAAATTGGCAATATTTTGAATGTAGGAATTAAAGTTGTGAAAAGTAGTCAAATTTAACTTTAATTTTCCAGATAAAATGACCAGGTGCATATCAATATCTAAGGCCAATAACATGAAAGTGACACAGGACAAGGAAAATTTGCCCAAGTGAAGGGGAGACCAAGCCCTGCACCAAGAGAAGAGGGTCCTTTGGTGGAGAGTATAGAAAGAATTCAACACACACCCCAAAGTTCAAAGAAATGTTTATTAGAAAGAGGATAATACTCCACAGACAGTGTGTGGTCTCCTCTCAGAAACAGAGAGTGAGAGCGACCAAGAAAGACTTGGAGATTCTAATAGTGAGAGTCAGAGTAAAGGCACTGAGAGAGACTCTAAGTATTCAAGGAATTCAGTTTATATCATTCCTTAGTTCCCATTCTTTTAATATAGACATACAGTGAGGAAGGGGATGATTATGTAGCTATGTAGCATGAAAAAAAAAGAATATGTCGAGTGAAAGGCCTTCTGGCAGTTCCTAGCCTTTAATCCTTAGATTTCACACAGTTTTAGCCAGAGGGAATGACCCTTGGTTCTTTTTTCCCCTTCATAGGTGTGGGAAATGGACTGTTAGTAATCCCAGTAGAAATCTTCCTTTGTTCTGAAAGTGTCTTCCTGGCCTGGCCTCAGGGCTGATCAGCACACTGCAGTCTCTGAATATGGCTTGATTAACATTTTTAATTCTCTTGCCTCCTCCCTACCTTAAAAGAAGACACATCTTGGGTGGGGTACAGGGGTGTGGAAACAATTTCAGTATTTGACATGATAAAAATGGTTATCTTTGTGGACTTCCAAGTTTAAGCTCAGAGATATACAGACCTAGTAGGAGTATAATTCTTACCAGTACAATAAGAATAAAACTTGACAAAGTATAAATTTATGACTTACGCAAAGGCTAGGTTGCAGAACTAACAAATAACAGGTAATCTGGAGAATAGTTGACACCTGCAGGGAAAATTTAATGAAAAACATTTGGGAGATATGCTGCCCAAATGCCATATAAGCCAGTAGGAACATTTGGCCTAGACATTTTTAATAAATTGTTAAAGAATAGGTATGGGTTTCAGTGAGAGTATTAAATTTCCATGGTTATAAATACTGTGTACATGATACCTCCTACAATCTTTGCTCCAGGAATGCGAGAAGGAGTTGCTCCATAAAAGATTAGAGAGAATCCCAAGATGGCTTCACCCAGTGGTTCTTGTTGAAAAGGGATTTTGAAGCTATTGCTGCATTTCTGTTCAGACATAACTCTTCATCTCCACTAAGTAACAAAAGACTTAATATGTAGCAGATGAACAAGAAAACCATAGCATAAGGAAAACTGGGAAGAACCTACAGCCAATGAATAAAATAAAAAGGAGCAGAAATAGGTATAATATCTAGAGAAGTTGTGGGAAAATTTATGAAGGCCACACTCAGTTTTCAGTTTCACAGTGTCTACTAAGACACAGGTTTAAACAGAACATTGGAAAACAACCTCTTCCCCAATCTCACTATTACACTATAAATATAGAATAAAAATAACTGAGAGACCTGTATTATCTAAAAACAGAGCCTTCCTGGAAAGCAGTGCAAAAGGAAGACCCACAGACTAGTGGAGAGACTCACAGATAAGGAAGAAACGTTAGTAAAACATCTTTTTTTAAGTTGATATATAAACCTTTAATTCTGGCTATTCAGAAGCGAATTACTCATTAATGAGCACTGGCATTCATGTGTAAGTAAACTTTGTCATTTCTCTTGTTAATCTGCCTTTGTCAATTAATTTGCAAGCTCCCAATCACTAGACCCAAGTAAAAAGAGAAAAAGTATTTTCTCCTCTCAAAAAATGTAGAAATTTAGTTCTAGACAGTTGCAATAAGTTATATTTATAGACATTCTCATATATGCAGTATTGCTGAAAATAATTTTCAAGTGTAACATTCTAAAACTAACATAAAACTTTTTAAATAATAAAAATAATTACAGTTAAAAGTTAATAAAAGTTAAGAATTCAATAATAGGAATCCTTGGTTTAAAAATATGATAGTAGCATGAATAAATGAATTAAATGTTTCTGTTTCAATTTCTTAATTTATTTTAATTTTTATAATTAGTTTTATGTATACAGTATATTGTTTATACATTTATAAAATGTATACATTTATACAGCTTATACATTTTATTTTTACTGAATTGAACAAAAATACTACCTCCTGTGGTGAAACAACACAAAATGTCATAGAAATGATGAATATCTCTTATTATGTAAATAGTTTTAAAAATTAGAATATGAGATATTTATTTTGGATCATCTTATATTCTAAAAATTACAGCTATATTGACAAAAACTTTTTCTGTTGGCAAACAAATGCATTCTACCAAAATAACTATTTAATACTGGCATAAAATTTCAGTCAATGTAATAGAATATGAGATAAAATGAAAGATATATACATCAGGAGTCACATTTATAATTTGCCAATGATCATTATTGCCTCAGTTAGTTTAAAAGAATTGCCTAAGATATTAAAATTAATAAATATAATTTAATTATATATGTATACTAAATGAACAGTTTTCTTGTATACCTATTTGCAGAGAAGAAAATGTAAGAATAAAACCAATAGGAGGCACGAGAACTAAAATGTTAAATTAAGCTATATTCAGAGAATACAATATGCTGATCAGCCTGGCAGCCAGACTATGAGGACACCTGCATAACAAATGAAGATTACTGCTGGATTGCTAACAATCCATTTGCCCACATTGTGAAGGGAAAACAAGAAAACAATCTTTAAGTGGTGCTCTATACTCAATAAAATTATGTGTGACCTACAGCTAAAACCACAGTGAAGCTTGACCAGATGCTGGGAATCACCAGCAGGTCCTTCATACTACACTCTTATCCTTCCTCACTGTATGTTCATATGAAAGAAAAATGGGTAAACAAAGTTTTTAAACTATAACTCACAGGAACAAAAAAGTGGTAATAAACTGAATTGCCCTCACACTCAGGTTCCCTCTCTCAGTCCTTTCTTAGTGCCTTTGCTCTGTCTCTCTCTGTTTTCTCAGTTCCTCTTAGTCTCTCTTAGGCTCTCTAACTCTCTGTCTCTGAAAGGACACCATGTTCTATCTATGACTCTAACTTTGTTCTTTTGACTCTAACTTTGGCATATCTTTGAATTCTTTCTTGTGCTCTGCCAAGAATCCTCTTCTCTCTGAGTGCAGGACTGAGTCCCTCCCCCACACACACACTCAGGAGAATTTGCCCTGTCCTAAATGAAAACAATCTTGTGGATAATTGAAAATAGCTAATAAACATATTTGTAGTAACTTTTCTAAATACTGTGAAGAAAGATAATGAGAACCAAGAAAGAATAAAGCATTATAAATAGATAAAGAAAAAAATGACTAATAAATTATATATTAGTGACAGACACCAAACCACCAAAACTTATAAAAAATAAGAAAGGATGCGTATTTAACAAACACTCTCCCTAAGACATAGTACATTTAAAACTCTGCAGGTTAATGACAAAATCTTAAATGGGTATTGGGGCCTGGTCATCATCACTGTAGTTATTGCTTGTAGAGGAAAAGAAGATACAAATTACAGGATATATATCTTCAGGAAACCATGTGAAGAAATAAGGGTGTCTTCAGATAAAATCTAAGAGAATTATTTACCAGTAGACATATTTTATAAAAAATTAATGGAATTTATTCAAGAATAAGAAATATGAAATATGAAATGTAATAAGTTCAGAAAGATAGAAGTGCTTGATGGCAAAGATTTTATAGGAGACTTTTAAGGTGATGGAACTGAATGATCCTGAGATAATACTCATATACCATACAACTGAAAACACTGTTGTTTGTACATTTTTTAGATCAACCAGAATGTTGAGATTTTCTGTAAACATGTGAAACTAAAAACAAAGAAAAACATATGTGCGTAAATAATGCACTACACTTCACTCAATAGATTATGGAACTACTTTACAATGTTAAACAAATAAGTAAATGAAGTATAGAGTATGGGAACTCAGTGTTTCATTGTTAGAGAAAGAAGTTACAAAAGAAGAAATCTGTAAAACTAGATAAAAGTCAAATATATCAGTATGAACTCAGGTGTATATAAAAAGATAGAAATAAAAAAATAATTATAGATATTTCTAGCTCTGTAATTGAATAGGCCCATAAGAACTGGCATGCCAGTAACAATGAAAACTTTTAGAGCCTAGGTATTGGTATCTAGTTTAGTTCTTCAATTAAAGCAAAAACAGATCCTTGGAGAAATGCTGATTCTAAGACTAGGTCGAGGATAATAACAAGATATGCCTGGAAGGGAAAATAAGAAGAAAATAAGAAGATCCAAAGAAAAGAAAAAAGAGGAATAAAAGTAGGAGGAGGAGAAAAGGAAGGAAGGAAGAAAGGCAGAAGAAGGGAGGAAAAAAAGGAAAGAAAAAGAAAAAAGAAAAGAAAAAAAGGCATGTGATAGGGACACATCAAAAGATTACAGAAATCCATATAAAAGTCCCCAATGGCCAAAGTTGTAAGAATTTGAGGCACAAAATAAATGATGATAGTATTAGATTATAACCTAAAACAGTAAAATATTTATGAGTTCATACTGATATAAATTATTAAATAAATAAATGAGGAAAAATAAATGAGGAAAAAAATTCTTCTTTTAAGAAGAAGAATAAATATATTAACTTTGAAAAGAGAGTTAATATATTATATATATGTGTGTGTATATAGATAGATAGATAGATAGATAGATAGATAGATAGATAGATAGATGATAGATAGTAGCTGCAGCCAACGTCCACTAATAAATGCTAAATTGGTGGGCAAAACTACAATGACAAAAAAAGATAGTTGAGTAGCATTAGGGTATCTCCCACAAACAGGTATTACATATTGTGATGGTTTTAACATAGATCCACAAATTCTTTGTATTCTCATCTTTGAGAGGTGAGTATTCATTCATTTTCCTTGAGTGTATCTGGAGATAGTGACTAGAAAATAATGTTTGAAAGGAGAAAAATATGTTAACTTTACAATGGAGAAAACAGGAAAGCGCAATGTTAACCAAGTGATCATATTTAACATAACTAAAATAAATTACATTTGTACCTTGCTCTTGAAAGAATGTAGAAGATGCTTCATCTTTGTGGTATGTTTTTCAAAATTTTATAACCCTAGTCCAATTATGAGGAAACATCATACAACCTCAAAGAGAGATATTCTTCAAATACTGAGATCTATCCTTCAAATTATTTTACCAATTATCTTAAAAATATATGTCCTGACCCGCGGGACAGTCAACGGGGGCCCCAAGCACTGAAAGAGAAGGGGGACAAGAAATGCGAAGAATGGAGACAAGACAGGCTTTCTGATCAAGTCTCATTTATTGTAGGTAGGGGTTGAGTATATAAGGGGGAGGAGGATTTGCATACGCGGTTGGTTGCCTTGGATACCAAACCGCAGAACATTCCATTTCCTTATATGACCAAAAAATGCAGAAGGGTCCCGGGAGAGGAGGGGGCTGCAAGGTCAGATTAGTTTAAGCAAATGGCTCAAGGGGCCCAGGGCATGTCAGGGCATGTCAGGGCAACTGACTTTATGCTGTCTATCCTATCAAATAGCACAGGGCGAGGCAGACCCTGTCCCAAGGCGAAGTTGCCTAGATCTCAGGTATGAGAACCTTGATAAGAACGGCTCCCCACAAATATATTAATGAAAAACTTGAAAAACTGTTTCATAAGAAGCATAGTATAAGGTCTAGTTAATGAATTCTTGGATGCCCAGAGTCTGAATGTGTCAAAACAAGAATAGCAAGCAAATAAAATATTATTATTATTATTATTTTTTTTTACCTAAATATTGCTTTTGTAACAATTAGAAAGTAAATTATCTGGCTAAATTTTCTATTCTTCACCAGTGTGTTAAATTTTATTTATATTTACTGAATATAAAAAGACATTGTATTGATTTTCTTTGAATCATAGTATGGTTTCTTATTTTCAGATTAATCCTATATGAGTTTACAAATAATGAAATTGAACCTAAGTGAGCAAATTTGAAGATAATAATTAAAATAGGGTTCAGAAATTAGTCCTATAATTATAAAACTTCCAAATAATGGATTAAAATTTTAAAGAATAAACCAGTAATCCTTCTCACAAGATAATTCTATATAATAAAGCTTATTATTGGCCTGCTTATAAAATCTTGTTTTCAGTCTAAAAAACAGTGTTTTCATGGAATAAACAGTGTTTTTAAGAACGATGGTGTTTTTTAAAAAATAATAACCAAAATTTTAAAGTTAGATGATCAGTCATCATTCAAAATTAAAGTTAATACTATATATTAGAAAAAATAAAGCAGTTCTGACATAATAGTACTAATACAAACCATTCAATTTAACAACTTATTAATATATTGCTTTTCAAAACAATTCCAGAAAATAAACTTGGAAAGGTAGAGTAGAAACACTTTTCTTATTCTTGCTGCTGAATATAATTAAAATGATTAACATTCCATATAAAATAAACATAAGCACACTCCAAAGAGTAGATAAAATAACAAGTTTAAAGAATGACATGGCAGAATGTTTCCTGACCTTTCTTTTTGCTTCATAATTATCAGACAGAGATCAAAGAAGCCAGCAATGTGGAAATATCAATAAGCACATACAGAAAATAGTCAACAAAAGCTTAATCTCTTTAACCAAATGACAAGAAATAGGGCGGCCTAGAAAGGCAAAAAACTTTTTAAAAATAACTACTCCACTCCAGACAAAAAACAGGAAAATGGCAACCCATTCCATCAACACCAGTAAAAGCTGAATTGGGGAGCCTAGATTTTACCCTTGCTTAGCTCTAATAAGGTGCCCCAAATTTCCATTTGGTAGTTTCAGAGAAGGCTGAGTGAGAGGCTGGGAGTATCATCCTTGCTAAGTGGTAAGCATTTCTTTTTCATATGATGACTAAAAACCATATAAGGAGCTTAAACTTCCACACAACTCAACAGTAAAGAGGCACCTCTTCCTGAAGAGGTATCAGGGGAAGTTCATTGGGGACCTGCACTACCAAACTTACCCAGCAAAGAGAAGTTTCCTCTACCTTTCGTAACCCAAGATGTCAACAGAGGCCAAATGTAAAATCTGAACTTTCACACATACCATGCAGTAATAATGTGGCACTCTTCATTGCTTCCTTGGAGTGGTATCAAAGGGCCTGCTAAAACATAGATTTAAATAATCAAAAGTTTTATAAAATAATAATGCTATTTATACTTCAATTGAAAATAATTTTATGCTAAGAACCAGGTAAGTCTCAAAAAGACTGAGAAAAAAAAAAAAGATGGCACTTTGTTAGGAAGATCTGACAAGAGTTTTAAAGCAGCCTTCATAAAAAATGATTCAATGAGTAAATATTCTGAAACAAATGCAAGTAATAAATCTTTCAGCACTAAAACAACTCACATAAAAATATAGAGGATATATATAGAAATGAAATATTGAAATAGAAATTTTAGACCTGAAAAATAGCATAACAGGAAGAGTAAAAATAAGAAAATGGGCAGATGTGTTGTTCTCAATAGTGGAATAAAGAAGAAGAAGGAAACACTCAGTGAGTGAACTTGAAGATAAAACAATATAAATTACCCAATCAGAACACAGAGAAAATAGACTTAAAGGGGTATGGCGGGGGAGGGGAAACAGAGCCTCAGGGAATTGCAAGACTAAAAATATTTAACAGTCATGCCTTCAAAATCACGGGAAAGTAGACAGTGGTTGGGGTTGAAAGTTATTTGAAGAAATAATTCTTGAAAATTTCCCAAATTTGTCAAAAAGCCTAAATTTATATGTTCAAGATGAGCAAACCACAAGCATTGCAAACACAAAGAAATCTATGCCAAGATACACCATAGTCAAATATTTAAGAGAAAAGATAAAATCATGAGAACAATCCTGAAAAATGATGCCTTGGTAATAAGTAAAATAATAATAATAATAATGATAATAATAATAATTATGATAATGATAATGGATTTCTTTTCTGAAACCAAAAAAAATGACTCAGTTTTTTTTTTCAAATGCCAAAAAAAGTAACAGTCATCCTAGAATTCTATAGCTGGTGGAAACAAATGTCATGAGTAAAAAAGAAATCAAGACATACTCATATAAAGGAAAATTAAAACAATTTGTCACCAACAGACCTGTGCTAAAAGGATAATTAAAATATTTTTTTCTCAACAGAAAGAAAATAATAAAAAAGAAACCTTGAAACATAGAGAAGAAAGTTTATATAAATAATAAAAATATGAATAAATACAATAAACTTCTCCCTTGAATTTTTAATAAGTCTATTTGGCAGTTGAAGCAAAATCTTATAACACTGTCTATGGTTTTCAGTATATGAAGATAAATATATAAAATTATAATAGTGAAAAGAAAGAAAAGATACTATACTCAAATTGGTAAAATGTTGACACTAGTAGAAATTAAGTTAGCAACCATTAAAATATTTTAAATGAAAAGATACACACAAAATCACTAAAAATAAATCAAAATGGAATTTTAAAAATGTTTAAATAAACCAGAAGGTAGAAAAAAGAGACAGAGATATTAAAAACAAAGAAAATAAGTGAAATAAATCAGAGAGGAAAAGTTAAGAAGTATAAGATTTCACTTATATATGGGATATAAAACTGAAAGCAACGAGCAAGACAGAGACTTGCAGACACAGACAACAGATTAATGGTTGGTTACTAAAGAGAGGATAGAAGGAAATTTAACTTTGGGTGGTAAACACACACACATGCAATATACTTGTGACATATTACTGAATTGTAAATAAGTAAGTAAATAAGTAAATAAGAAAATAAAAAATAAAGCATGTAGAAATAAACAACACACTCTTAATAAATATGTAAAAGAACAAGAAAAATAAAATTTATAAAATTCATTGAGACAAATGAAAATAAAAATGCAACATATTGAGACATACGAAATGCACTGAAAGCAGAGGGAAAATTATACTGTAAATGCTTAAACTTAAAAAGAAAACCAACTAATTAATCATCTACTTTATATCATCTAGAACAATATAATTAAGAAAAATAAACTAAACCCAAAGGTAGTAGAATAAAGAAAACAATAAAAATTATAGCAGAGATAAATAAAACAATAAATGAAAAACAAAAAAGTCAATAAATCAATAATTAGTATTTAAAAAATGAGCTAAAATGATAAACCTTTACCTAAGGAAAAAAATAATTGAAATAAGAAATAAAAGAGATAAAATAACATTTAGTTTTGCAGGGGAAAAAATTATAAATGAGTACTATGAAATACTGTATACCAAAAAAAAAAGATAACTTACAAGAAATAAACAAATTCTTGAATTGCACAACCTACCAAGCTGAATCATGAAGAAAAAGAAAATCTTAAATAAATCTTTAATCAGTAAGAAGATGGAATAAGTACCAAAAATTCCCAACAACAACAAAAAAACCCTTGAACAGATGGCTTTGCTGGTGAATTCAACCAAGTTTTTAAAGAAAGAATGAACATCAGTCTTTCTCAAACTTCTCTAAGAAATGGAAGAGGATTGAACATTTTATAACTCATTTTGTGAAGCCAGTAGTACCCAGATTCAAAGCCAGCTGCAGAAATTATAAGAACACTATAGATCAATTTACCTGATGAATATTTATTTAAAAATTCTCAGGAAAATTTGCTAATATTTAGCAAACTAAGTTCAACAGCATTTTGAAAAAACTATTAGAAATAATAAACAAATACAGCAAAGTTTCAGGACACAGAAACAATGTTTAAAAATCCATAGCATTTCTATACTTTAATAATAATTTTTCAGAGGAAGAAATAAAAAACACAATTTCTCTTGCAATTGTAACATAAAGAATAAAATACCTAGGAATGCAATTAATGAAAAATGCGAAGGACCCATACACTGAAACTACAAGACATTATTAAAAGATATTGAAGAAGTCACAGAGAAATGGAAAGATATTCTGTGTTCTTGTATTAAAAGAATCAACATAGTTAAAATAAACTTATTATCTAAAGCATTATACAGATTTAATGTAATTCCTACCAAAATCCCAACAATATTAAAAAAAATAGAACAAAAAAATTGTCAGATTATTATAGAAGCACAAAAGACCCCAAAGAGCCAAAACAAATCTGAGAAAATAAAACTAGGCCAAAGGTATCATTCTGCTGTCTTCCAATTATGTTACAGAGCAACAATAATCAAAACAAATAATATTGGGGGGGGAACAAAGAGACACACAGACCAATGGAATACATATGAGAATTCACAAGTAAATTCCCATATATATTGGAAAATAATTTTTGACAAAGGATCCAAAAACATACAATGAAGAAAAGAAATCCTTTTAAAAAAATGGTGCTGGGAAAACTTGAAAGCCATCTGCAAAACAATAAAACTAGACTGGTATCTATAACCATACACCAAAATTAACTCATATTGGATTAAGAATCTGAATATAAGACCTAAAACAATGAATCACTAGAAGAAAACATAGATACTAAATTCATAGACCTTGGATAGAGAAGATTTTATGAATTCAACCTCAAAGGCAAGGGAAATAAAAGCAAAAATAAATGAATGAAACTATATCAGACTAAAAAGTTCTGCACAGCAAACAACAACAACAACAACAAAACATCAACAAGGCAAAGGGGAAAACGTTTATATGGAATAAGATATTTGCAAACAATGGTTCTGATCAGGGCCTAATATCCAAAATACATAAAGAACTCATACAACTCAACAATAAAATACAAACAATCCAATTAAAAAATGGGCAGAGGACCTGAACAAGAAACATACCAATGGCCAACAGACATATGAAAAAATTCTCAATTTCACTAGCTATTAGGGAAATGCAAATTAAAACCACAATGAGATACCACCTTACACCTGTTAGAATGGTTATCATCAACAGGAGAAGTAAAGTTTTGGTGAGGTTGTGGAGAAAAGATATATATAGAGAAAGAGAGAGATAGAGTCAGGAGGATGAACAGTGAATACTGAGCCCCCTGTTTATTTAGCACAGCATATATATACCCTTGGATGTGCACGAGAAGCAACACCCACACAAATGCAAATGATAGCTGACCTTTACTAAGTTCTCACAAAACATCCTTGTTCCTGTTTTTGTCTCTTATTCCCTGGGGCAAGGAATGTCTCTTATTCCCTGGGGCAAGAAACATTCAACATTAAGCCAAATTTCCTCCTTCAGTAAACAAGTCCACCTGCTCTGCAAACTTCTAGCTTGCAGGCAACTCCAACCCTGTCTGCAGGGCATTCATCAAGAATGGCTCCCAACACTTTTCTGGCAGAGGAGGTGGAAGGTGGTAACCTCTCACATCTAGATAGTAGAAAACAAAATGGTGAACAACTATCCAGCTACCCCAGATGGGCAGAATGCAAACTGAGAATTCTGTTTCTGTCCAGCAACACTACATTTCTGAGGAGAGACCTCCATGACAGGGTTGAGGAAGAAGAAAGGGAAGGAAGTAGATAAGAATATAAAAGAGCATTTAAAAAAAGCCTTTGCTGCTGTCTGCTTCAGCAAAAGTGTGCTGAAAACTTTTGGGAGTAACTCTTTGGAAGGCATGCCCAATGGGCCATGGGTGCCCCCAAAACCCCAAAAGTTATTCTTACACCTTTTCTCAATCTGTCACCTGCTCCCTGAGCATAGTCCCAAGGGGATCTGCAAAAGCTAGCTCCAGTAAACAGAAGGTGCCCAGGTAATAAGTCAATTTGGGTGGGCAAGAGAGAAACCACAAACTTGAGCTATAGCATTACCTTCTTGATTAGAAAAGAAAGAATTTTATTTTATTTTATTATTTTATTTTATTTTATTATCGATTAATTGATTGATTGATTGATTTTATTTTATTTTTTAGCCAGCCTGTTAAATTTTAAGAAATAAACAGAACATAAAACCTTAGTTTTAAGGAGGTATCCGATTCTTCAAATGTGAAACCAGAAGCACATACCTACAAACACTATAAGTAATCAAGAAAATATAGCATCATAAAAAAGTTATAATTTTTGAGAAACTGAAAGCAAAGACACAAGTTATTGTAATCTAACTGATAAAGAATTCAAAAGAGAGGTTATAAAGAAACTGAAGAATTCAATGAATGATATGAAAAATGCAATAGAGAGTAACATGGATGACCAGAAGAAAAAATCAGTAACTTGGCAAATAAGAACATAGGAATAATTTAACTAAAAGAGAAAAGAGAAGTAAAATTTCAAAAAGAGTAAAGAAACCCAATGTCAGCTATCAGATTTAATCAAAAAGATAAATATAAAAATAATTGATGCATCAGGAGAAAAGAGGAAAAAGGAGGCAGAGAATTTATTTAAAGAAATACTATCTGAGAACTTCCCTAACCTGGGGAAACAATTGAACATTCAAGTCCACAAAGCTAATAGAACATCCTGTTGTATCAAAGCAAAAAGACTTTCTCTGAGACACGTCATACTAAAATTGTCAAAATCAATTATATGGGGGGTGGGAGTAAGTAGGTAAACTACAAGGAAACTTTCATTGGGCTATCAAAGAATTTTTCAGCAGAAACTCCATAGACCAGGAAAGAGTGACATAACATAGTCAAAGTGTTGAATGATAAAAATTGCCAGTCCTGAATACTTTATCTGGCAGTGTTATCTTTCTAATATAAAGGAGTTATAAGGTTTACCCAGATAAACAAAAGCTGAGGGAGTCCACCATCTCTAGACCTGCATTACAAACAAATGCTAAAAGGAGCTAATCAGATACATGGAAACATGTAAAAATACACAACACTTTAGTAAAGGTAAAAAATAGAATTAGAAAGCTGTAACTCTATATTAGAATAGTGTGTTAACCAATTAATTATAGTGTAAAGATTAAAGAAAAATGTCTTAAAATAATTATACTGTAATTTATTATTGAATCACAGTACAAAAAATATCAAAAGATAAAAAAGAAGAAATAAAAGGGTAGAGCCTTTATAGAATAATGAAAATAACTTGCTATCAGCATAAAATAGACTGTTTTATCCATGAGATTTTTTATGTAAGCTCATGATAAATACAAAGCAAAAATCTAGAGAAGATTCAGGAATCATTAAAAAGGCTGAGACAGAGCATATCACCATGAAAAACCACCAATTTACAAAAGAAGGCAGAAACAGAGGAAAATATTTTTTAAAAATGGAGATGCAAAATAACCAAAAGACAAACAATAAGATGGCAGTAGTCCTTCCATATGAATAATCACTCGATAGTAAATGGATTTCATTCATCAATAAAAGGCAGAGTGTCTGCTTGATCTCACGTCATCTCTAAAGACACACATAACCTCAAAATAAGAAGATATTCGGTGAAAATGAAAATAAATAAACAACAAAAAAGTGAGGTTAGCCATACTTATTTTAGACAAAATAGACATTAAGTAAAAAATTATAACAATTGGCAAAAGTCATTATATAATAATATAATAAAAATTCTTCTCAAGTACTGATGAGTCAGCAACACTTTCAAACTCATTCTATGAGGTCAGCATTATCTTGACTCCAAAGTCAGGTAAGGGTACTATAAGAAAACTATAAAGCAATATCTACGGGAATATAAATGCAAAAAATTTTAACAAGATATTAGAAAACCAAATTCAAGAACAGATTAAACTAATTATACACAATGACCAAGTAAAATTTATTCCTGGAATTAAAAAAAAAATGGTTTAATACACACAACTCAATAAATGCAATACATCACATTATAGAATAAAATATTTTTAAAAATTATGATTATTGCAATAGATGGAGAAAAACTACTTGACAAAATAGAACATATTTTCATGGTAAAAACACTCAACAAATTGAGTATAGAAGAAACATACCTCAACATAATAAAGGCCAAATATGACAAATTACAGCTAACATTATACTCAATGGTGAAAAATTGAAAACTTTTCTTCTAAGATTAGGAAGAAGACAATATACCCACTTTCACCACTCATTCAGTATAGTGCTGGAAGTCCTAGCTAGAGCAATTAGACAAGGCAAAGAAACAAAAGGCAACCAAATTCAAAGGAAGAAGTAAAATTGTCATTATTTGCAGATGACATGATTTTAAATATAGGAAATTCCAAGATCAACCAAAAAACTCTTGGAACTAATCAACAAACAGTAAAGTTTCAAGATATAAAATCAACACACAGGCATTCCTTTTATTTCTACACATCTGAAAAACATCTAAAAAAATGTTTGCAATAGCATCAAAATCTATAAAATAATTAGGAATAAATTAACTTGGTGAAAGACTTGTATCAAAAAAAAAGACAAGATTGTTGAAATAAACTGAAGAAGATTCAAACAAATGAAAAAATATCTCATGTTCCTGGATGAAATAATTAATATTGTTAAAATGACCATACTACCCAAAGCCAAAGCCATCATAAATTCTAAGCAATCCCTATTAAAATTTTAATAGACTTTCTTTTGTGTGTAAAATAAAATGAACAATTTTATAATTTGCATGGTTTCACAAAAGGCTCAATTAGCAAAAGCAATTTCAAGAAAAAAGAACAAAACAGGTTAAAAGATGAAGTACAAATTAGTAGTTACAAAATAGTCACTGGGATTTTATTTATTTATTTATTTAGTTAGTTAGTTAGTTAGTTAGTTAGTTAGTTAGTTAACATCTACAGCACCTGGTATTTTTAGGTGTAATCACATCCAAGTACTAACCAGGCCCAACCCTGCTTAGCTTCTGGGATCAGATGACATCTGGCACGTTCAATGTTTGTAGACTGGGATTTAGAATATTATTATTATTATTATTGTAATGATTGTGTGTAGTGCCAGATAGATCCTAGAGTAATCAGGAGGATCACTTTATGTTTGTATAAATGTCTAACTTCTTAAAATTGAAAATAAAATATAAAAAGAAGAATAAAGCCAGAGGGATCATACTTTTGAATTCAGACTTTAGTACAAAGCTATAGTAGTTAAAGCAGAATAGTATTGACATAAAAATAGATTTATAGGACAATAAAACATAATAAAACACTCATAATTAAACTTCTGCAGGTAAAGTCAACTAATATTTGACAAGGGAGTCAAGAGTATCCAATAGAAAAAGGAGAGTCTCTTAAAAAACTGGCATTAGGAAAACTGGATAAACACATGCAGAGAAGTGAAATTGTACCTCTCTCGTACTACTCACAAAATTAGTTAAAAATGTATCAAGACTTAAATATAAGACCTAATACCATAGAATTCTTAGAAGAAAATGTAAAAAAGAAGCTCCTTTTCTTAGATATGATTTCTTAGATATGATTTCTTAGATATGATAGAAAAAGCACAGCAACAAAAGCAAAACAACCAGTGCAATTACATCAAATTCAAAAGTGTCTGCACAGGAAAAAAAAAAAAAATAGACAAAATGAAAAGACAATCTACAGAATGGAAGAAAATAATTTGCAAATTATATACTGGATATGAAGTTAATATCAAAAAATATATAAAGCATATATATATCAATAACAAAGAAACAACTCGATTTTAAAAATGGGCAGAGGAACTAAATAGACATTAAAAAAAAAAGACATATAAATGGCCAAGAGGTACATGAAAAGATGACTAATATCAGTAATAATCAGGGAAATGCAAATTACAATATCACCACACATCTGTTAAAATGTCTATAATCAGGAAGACAAGAAATAAGCATTGGTGAGAATGTTGAGGAAAGGGAACCCTTATACACTATTAAATGGAATGTAAATTGCTTCACCTATTACAGAAAACAACAAGAAGTTTTCCTCAAAAAATTAAAAATAGATCTGCTGTATGATCTGTCAATTCCACTTCTGACTATACACCCAAAGGTATATAAAACAGAATATTGAAGAGAAATATACACTCCTATGTTTACTGTAGCATTATTCACAATAGTCTAACCAAGTCATGGAAACAAGCTAAGTTCCCAAAAAAGATCTGAGATATATATTTAATATATTATTATTCAGCTTGAGAAAGAAAGGACATCCCACCATTTGCAACAACATGGGAAGGCCTTGAGCACATTATAATAAAAGAGATGTCATACAGAAAGATAAATACTATATAATATCACTTATATGTGGAATCTAAAATACCAAACTTGTAAAAACAGAGTACAGTGATTACCAGGGAATGGAGGAATACAGCACTTAACTTTCCTAGCCATCTGAAAAAATGATAACAATGTAAAGTGATAGAGATGCTAATTATTTCTAGAATGACAATCACATTACAATACATAAAAATATCAAGTTAACATTTTGTACCCTTAAATATAGATGATGTTATATGTCACATATATTGAAAAACTAATAAAATTTTAAAAACCCTAGAGCTAACATCATACTAATTGGTAAAGACACTGTTTTACCTCTTAAGATAAGAAATGATGCAAGGAACTCACTCTATTGTTATTCAAGGTAGCCCTATAAATTTTATACAGCATAATAAAAGAAAAAAATGGTAATTTCATCAAAAAAATAAAAAGAAAACTTCTTATTTGCAAATGTTGAAGTAGAAAATTCCAAGTAATCTATAAAAGTAATATATAGACTCTGTGCAATCCCTATCAAAATTCCAATGGATAAATGATTTCAGCAAGGTCATAGAATATATGATCAACATAAATTCAATTGAATTTCTACTTACTAAAAATAAATATGAGGAACTCAAAATAAAAATAAAAACTATTTACAATTATTTACAAGTTAAATATTTACAAATACTTCAAAAAATAAAATATTTAGATAAATCAAACCAAAGATGTATAGAATTTATATGCTAAAAACTACAAAATGCTGATGAAAGTAAATACTATCTAAATAGATATACCATATAAATGAATAAGAAGACTCAGCTTAGTAAGGTTATCAGTTTTATCTTTGGAAAAATCATTTTGAAAAAAATTTTGTAGAAGGTTAATCTTTTCAACAAATGTTACAACAGTAACTGGCTATCCATAGGTAATAAATGGAACCTTGACATAAATCTCACACTTTATAAAAAATTAAATCAAATTAATCATAGATTTATATGTAAACTGTAAAACTATAACACTTTTAGAAGATAATATAGGAGAAAAATATGGAGTATCTACGGCTTGGTGAAGAGTTCTTAGACATAACAACAAAAGCATATAAATACATAAAGCAAAAATTTGATAAACTTCATTAGAGTAAAATTTTTTGATCTGCAGAAGACTATTAATAGAAAGAAAAAACAAGTTACACTAGGAGAATATATTTTAAAACTGCAAACTTGAATAAAGACTAATATTTAGAATATATTAAGAATTCTCAAAACTCAATGATAAAATAACAATTTAATTATAAAATAGACCAGAGATATAAGCATTTCACTAAAAAATTGACAATACCTTAAAAACTAATATCATTCCAATAAATTAAATTTAAAAAATTTAATTAAGAAAAGATGGTCAGCATCACTAGCCCTTAGGAAAATAAAAATGAAAACCAAAGTCCGCTATTAACCTATATCTGGGAGAACAACTAAAAGTTTTAAAAAAACAATAATGTCAATATTAAATGCTGGCAAAAATGTAAAAACACTAGACGTCTCATACTTTGCTGGTGGCAAAGTAAAATGATACAGTTATTTGGAAAAGTTTTTTTAAAAACATACTAAATATCCACTTTGCCATATAACCCAGCTCCTGAATTATGATTGCAACTTTTGTGAATCATATTTCAAAATAAAAATATTATTAAAAGATGTAGGTGATCTGATTATTGTATTCTCTTCATAAACATAAATGGCAGTTTTGGAAGTCCAACTGCAGTGGTGTGCTAGGGCTGAAACCAGTTAAGGAGAGTCGGATCACATTAAATGGTTAGTAACTTGAAAAGGAGCCTTGTGGGAATATTTATACAATGGAAATCTGCAAACATTACAGATTAAGGTTTTGTTTTTTTTTTAAATAGAGAGCCAGTATACCAGCTCACCATTGTCTGAATTCATTAGCTTCTATAGCATCAAGATAATAATTAAGTTATATGACAACAGTAATATCCTTTTATTTATTTTTAAATAAATTTGGATATTTTTTATTAGTCATCAAGTCAATTTTAATATCAAGACAATAATGGAAACAAATTTTGATTAGGTTTTTTAATTGTATTATAATTGATTGCTTTTGCATACTAAATATAAAATATTAAGCTTTTTAAAAAATCTGGTATCTGTATAATGCTGATATATATCAGCATAGTTCTCTGTTTCAATTCTTACATTCCACAAATAAACAGCACAATATTCAAAATTGCTATTGGCTAAAAAATATCGTTTAGTAAAAACCCTACATTGAGTAACTATTTAGAGCAGAGATGAATAGATATATAATGAAAGCCGCTAATGAGAGTCACATAAGTCCTTCAGATTCAATGTGTTTCTTGTATTTACAGCACATCTCAATTCAGATGAGTCATATTTAGAGTGTTCAAAAGCAATGTTTGGTTAATTGCTACCACCTTTGACAGAGTAGGTTTAGATCCTCCTTAAGCATAGCCACTTTCCTTGGGAAAACCTTTTATGATTAAGAGGAGCTTCCCCCGCACCCAGAGAGATGATAAGTACTTAGCTTATGCATTATACTCTTCAGTCCCATGTCCATCACTAATCAGTTACAGCATACTTCCAGCTGTGCCAGAATATGGTCTTAGAACCTACTAACTCCCCTTCAGGCAGCCAAACAACCAGTTGGCAACTTACATGGAGGAGAGCTCTTACTGGAAAACAATGAAGAGACAGCTACAGATTGTCTCACTTACACAGACTCCTTCCAAAGTTTTCAGAGGGCTAGCCATATGCATGCATAGTCACATATCTGAACATTTTCCAGAAATAAGTTATCTGCTATTGTTTCAGACAGCTGTCTTTTCCAATTCTCTTTTCCTCTCTCACACTTCTTTTTATAGGTAGAGTGATGGTGGAAAGGCTCCAGGTGTTTTGGGGACCCGGAGAAGAAGAGTTGGACTTAATAGGATGTTTATGTGATTCACAGTCACTTCCATTTATAGCCTTTTGAAGAACTCTGTAGTTGGAGAGCATCTAGTGTTTGAAAACTCATATTTTATGCATTCCAAGTGTAAATAATAAAAGAGAAATTGCAATCAACCATGCTGGAAGAAAAACTGAATTATCTTTCTATTTCCTCCATATAAAACAGTAGTGCAAGTCATTATCATATGAAGAAACAATGCAAGTATATGATGTGAAAATTGTAGGATATTTTGAGGTATTTTATTACTAATGAATAAATACTTATGCTATTTTTCTGAACTTTTTAATATTCATATTTGTTAGCTTTTTAAAATTCATAATTTGTTAAGATTTTTTTCTTATTCTAAGCAAATATTCACTTTTGATTTACTTTTGTAATCTTAATTTTGTTTTGTTGTTTTTAGTGAAGGCCCTCCAAATTGCTTAAGCTATAAATCTTAGATCTTTCCTACTGTTCATGCAATATGTTCAGTTTGCAATATCTGTTTTGCCATGTTTTTAACCAAAATTTTTTTTAATTAAAAAAAAAGAGGTCTTGCTATTAGACTCCAATCAAAAATTGTTTCCTTATTGTCTTGGTATTAAAATTGTCTTGATGACTAATAGAAAATATTTAAATTTATTTAAAAATAAATAAAAAGGATATTACTGTTGTCATATAACTTAATTATTATCTTGATGCTATAGCACCTAATGAATTCAGACAATGGTGAACTGGTATACTGGCTTTCTATTAAAAAAAAAAACAAAACCTTAATCTGTAATGTTTGCAGATTTCCATTGTATAAATATTCCCACAAGGCTCCTTTTCAAGTTACTAACCATTTAATGTGATCCGACTCTCCTTAACTGGTTTCAGCCCTAGCACACCACTGCAGTTGGACTTCCAAAATTGCCATTTATGTTTATGAAGACTATTCACATTACAGAAAATGTGATTACAAGTAAAAAATGACAGGTGAGTAAGCACCCACCCCAAACCTACTGTACTCTGGCATGATAAAACACAACTCTCAAAGCCAGTGAAGTTAAAATCAACCTCATCAGGAGTGCTAAAATTCAAAGGGGACCAAACATCAATGAAATATTTAGATTAGAAAACTCAGTGATTCTGAGTAATGCCAATCCATAAAGAAACCTAAAACCAGAGTTGGTACATGGAAAGTATTTAAGCATATATAAATAAATACTTGCAACCAAAATCCAAGATCATATATGTGGATCATTCATATTTTATGTTTAATACAAATGGTTCCTTCACTCTAATTCTCACTATCATACAGTCTAGATCACCTCATAAAATTATAAAGTCAGCACCTTAACTTATTTTTCTATCTCTTGTCTTGCTTCCCCACCCTACTTTTTTATCTCTTACTTCATCTTTCACATTTTCACCAGAGGGATCTGAGATGATTTCATGTCATTATCTTACTTAAAATTCTTAATGAATTTTCTATTGTCTAAAATGTACAGATTATAGAAAAGGGCTTAGTGTACTGTTCTTACATTTTGTTTTTAGTTTTTCTTCCAAGTTCTAAATTATATAACACTATCTTCTACTGGTACAGAATTATCATTCATTTTTGTGAAAAAAAGCCTTTATTGATATTTATTTGCTTTCACCTGAAGTACCTGTATCCCCCTTAATTTTCCCAGTCTTCTAAACTCATTGCCTCTGTAACCAAGTTTTATTTTTTACCAGGCATTTCCAAAAGTAGTTGAAATTCTTTCTCTTTTAATTTATACTAGAGTAAATAGTCAGCTTTTTCTGTGTGCTTCCAAATTCTTTATAGTTAATGTCTAGAAGCAATTTTGATGTTTAATAAAATGAATATTTGAATACTTCTGCACTAAACATTATTAAATGGTAGATCAGGTCTTCTCATATTTTGTTCTCATCACCCAGGGTCACTGCTTAATAAAAGTTGCTAAATGAGTGAATGGATGTTGAATATGCCTAACTGTTGACATGACATAAATTTTGCTCTAACGCAATATGCAATAATGACCTATAGCAATGAACCGAAGGTCAAGAAATGGTGATTTACTACTAGGACGTATTATTTATATTTTCTACAACTGATGTCCTTGCTTCCTTTTATCTAAATTGCAACTCATTTATATGTAATCATATACTCTATAAATCTTATTAGTTCTCTGAAGTTCATGTAATGTATCAAATCATGGTCTTGAACTTTAAATATTTTTGGCATTTTTTCTATTGGAGCCAGAATTCAAATGGTCTCCTAAGAACACTTAACAACTTAGAGGAGAGCAATATATACTGTGATATTAGAATATCATTATTAGAAATGTAGTTGCTATGATAAGTCTCATATCTTTTATGAATAAACAACTATCCCTATCCATCAATTTTTCATAATCTAATTATTTCCTTTCAAATTTAAACCTGACCATTAATACGTGAAAACTATTTTGGACATTAATTTAAGGTCATTTCTTATACTAATTTAAATTAAGTAAAATTACTTCAGAACAGAGTTTATTTTTTAATTTGTTTCAGAGGATTGTGTTTATAATAGCTAGTATTGATATCTAATTATCAATAAAAGAGAGATAACTAATGAGTAAGAGTAAAGAAGAGCAAATCCAATGATATTCAGTGATTTTAGGAATAAATACAGAAATAAAAAATTACAAAGTAACTATGTTAGGGTGCAAGAAAGCACTGCATTTGGTTAAAGATACAAAACACATGTAATTTTAAAGAATATTACATATGGCAAGAGAAATATCAATATGAAGAGAAGACATGTGTCTATTGAATCAATTATTTCTGAAATTACTTTCAAGAACATGAAATAGGTTTTATAGTTTTAAATAAAGTGCACTAATGGCCTCTGACAAATCTGAAATGACTTTTCCATTTCTTCTTAAGTCTACTAACATACCAGGTTTTCTTTGGCCAATGTTCTGAGTTCCTCTACTTTTTTCATGTCCATAGTGTTCTGTTCATATCTCTATTGAAACATATACCTCATTTTAGTACAATTATCTGTTTATATTTTTTCCTCTACCACTGGAGTGTAAATTTTTCAATCTTAGGGTTTCGATTTCAATTAAAAAGATAAGAATTTTGACACTTTGTTTTTACATTGCTGACACTTTGTTGTCAATAACTGTGTAATGAAGAAACTATTTAAGAACCACTTTGTGTCTCTTATTTGAAGCAAAGACCAGACTGTCAGACTGCACAGAACACATATGCAGTCAACTTCCACCAAGTTAGCTACAACAGATTTCATGAATATAAAATTCTAATCACAAGGTGTAGATTCCATTTATACCTCCAGGTTCTCACTTCTAGTTTCTGTTATGCTTCATAGAGTAGAAAAACACAGAGGTAGAAAAATGGTTTGAATATTGGATAAACCAATAGAAAAATAAATAGACCCAATGAAAGATCAGAAAAATATGTTTCCTTGTGATCACTACACTTAGGAGACAAAACTAGCCTTAGAATATTTTATAATTAGCTATATAAACTTTTCTGGAAAATAAATTTGAAAATTAATGGTTCGGTCTATTATAAACTAATAAAAATAATAAGATATGGAAAAAATGAATTACAAAGTTGTTTGTAATACCTAAATTGTTAGAGCTTGAGTCTGATAGTCTTGCGCACATATGAAGGGTTCTTGATTCTAAGAAAAATTATTTTAAAAAAAGGTTTTTTTCTTTTGCTATAAAACAATAATTACTTTGAAATTAAATGTGAGAATATATAAGAATAAATCTAGTTCCTTTTTTCAGAGAAATTTCTTAATAGGAATGCATTATAAGAGAATCTTAATGAAAAGTTAAGACAGAAATATCACATTCAAAAGAATGTTACAATGCAAATGAAGTTTTAAGATCACTATGTAAAAATTTC
Source organism: Macroglossus sobrinus (assembly GCA_004027375.1). Taxonomy (NCBI): domain Eukaryota; kingdom Metazoa; phylum Chordata; class Mammalia; order Chiroptera; family Pteropodidae; genus Macroglossus; species Macroglossus sobrinus. The sequence goes on from PVKZ01001601.1 coordinate 97,275, forward strand.
AAGATAATTGAATAAAAACCATTTCAAGGTCTGTAAAATTCAAAAAGAAGATATGAAATGGTAAAGAGCAAAACCTGAAGGTTTGTTTTTTGAAAGCATTTCTCTGGAGAAAGAGATATTCCATACCGATGTCTTTGCTCCTGCATACCAGAGGAAGGATGAGAATTCTATTTTTCTCACTTTTAGTCTAGAAAGAGGAGCTTCTATGAGAGCACTAGCAGATTAGCCCGGAAGATTGGGGATGTAGTCAACAAGAGTCTGGCCAAAACCTTCAAATCAAAAAGATCAGGACTAAATATTTTCTCAAAATAGTATGATTAGTTGATATTCAGAATATATAAAAATTTCTTAAAAAGCACAAAAAATACTTTAAAAATGAGTAAAATACATGAGTTAAAATATTTTAACAAAAGTAATAATATCATCATACAAACATATAATAGTAATCATTAACCTTAATTTTATTAAAGGACGTAAAATTATGAACAGAGTAAAATTATGAACAGAAGTAAAATTATTTTAGGACTACTATATTGGCAAGTATGGTAGGAGCGTTAGAAAGTAATTTGACCCACTGTAAAGCATACACAAAAATATTCTTAGTATTATTCACAAATACTAAGAATGGAGAAAGACAAACATTAATTGCTACTCCAATGTATGTATAATCTGTGATATTGTTACAAAATAGAATGGTACAGAGAAGAAAACATAGAGAATAAAAGTAAATAAAGTACAAAATAAGCACACAGATAAATCTTAAACATATTTAAACAAAAATGAAAGCTACAGAAAACTACATTATAACAAAAGTACAAATATGACACTATTTTATAATACTCAAGAATAAGCTAAATTGAACAATATATGCTTTAGAACACATAACATGTATGATTGAAATATTTTGTTAAAAAGGCAAGTAGATGATAAATACGAAATTAAGATGGAGTACTGCTGAGGAAAGACTGAGACCTGACATAGAGAAGGCATAGGTAGATGGTAGTATGCTTTTTCTTCAAATGGTAATGAGTAAATACACGCTGATTTCATTAGATGATAGATAGCTGATAGGTGATAACAAAATTAAATGATAAATAGTGTGTGTGTGTGTGTGTGTGTGTGTGTGTGTGTGTGCGCGCAATGAAGGAAAACATCATGTATAAAATTTGTTCCTATGTATTGGTTTAATGAAATGACTTCAAAGAGAAAGATTTTTCTAAGCTGATTGCCTTTATATAAAGAGGAGAAAAAGGGGAGAGATGTCTGAAAGCACTGTACAATGGCAGGTAACTAGAGCTTTAATATAAAATAGAATTCTAATTGGAAGGAAGAGGTCTATCATCAGAATGGATCACGGTTAATTTTCATACATGGTCTTCTTTCTTTTTCTTGTCTAAGAGAAGAAAAACCTGAGTAATTGACTTGGCAGGCATGCTGCCTCCCCTTGTCTAATATATAATTTGCAAAAATTATCTCCCTTCTGTAGGTTGCATTTTTACTTTGTTAATTGTTTATTTTGCTGTGCAGAAGAAAAGTATTGTATAATACCACTTATATGTGTAATCTTTAAAAAAGTCAAACCAATAAAAACAGCAAAATGGTGGTTGTCAGGAGATGGGGGCAGGGCAAATAAGACTGTTGGTGTTTAAGGGTACAATCTCATTATGTGTAGTAGTAAATAAGCCATAGAGATCTAAGGCAGAGTATAATAAATCTAAAAAATAATATTGCGCTTTAATTATGTAACGTGATTACTATCACTACAATGGCAATTATGTTACAATACATAAGTGTAGCAAAGTAACATGCTGTACACCTTAAATTTACAATATGTTACATGTCAAATGTATTTAATAGAATATAAAGCAAAATAAAGCAAATCCGGCTTATATTTACAGTTTCTACCACACAGAATTTGTTGTAACATTGATATTTTGTCTAATGGAAGGGAACTTTGTTTTTACTCCTAATTCTAATTAGAAAATATTTCCTGTTATAAAGGAGTGAGATTTCAATATTACATAGACCACTAACATTCTAGACATAGAGATAGAGAAATAGACAAGCTGGCCCTATTTAATACCTACACCCATGTTAACAAGTAAATACTGTTAAGATGTAACACGATGATACCTATTTGCTAATTAAGTCATTTTTAGCAGTTGCAAATGCAAATAAAATAAACTTTCTGGAAGAAATTAATGAGGAAAGTAACAAATCCAAAAATTGAACAATGTGGAGGCAAAACTAGCTAAAAAGAGATCATATTATTTTATTCTATACTTGAATTGATCAAAACTGCTGGTGTTTGAACTGTACATCTAAGATCTATGAATTTCACTATAGACCATATCTCAATTAATATTTTTCTGTCTCTTATATGCAGTTCAGAGGAAATAGAATACAGCTGTTTGCTTTCTCAAGAAGCAACTTATCAGACCTTGTAACTTCTTAGCTAAGAGATGACAAAATCAGGTTAGAAACCCATGTACACATTTTTGTTTTTTAAAATGCCTATGTTTATCTAGATTTCATTTGTATTACAAGATCACATGATAGTTACAATTTTCTATGTAACATAAAACATCATATTAAATTATTGAGTACTTTTACTACAGTCACTGAGTTAGCTTATTATTAAAGTGTACTGTATGTGTTATATCTAACAAGCACAATTTGAGAAATGTGATTATAAATTAATTTTAATTTTGTCTTTAACCTGCTTTAGGCAGTGACATAAATTACTTTCTACTCACTTTTAATTAATAAAAGTCCTGTTGTAGGACTATTTAAGGTACAGCTGTGGGTGGAAACACATGATTCCAGAAGCAAGCATTATTTTCTCATTCACATGCACCTCTATCCAAAATGAATGGTTGACTTTGGATAAGGGGTCAGACTATTCTTTCTCTTATGGATACAAGAATGGCTCTTTTTCTTTCTTTCTCCCGCCCCCTGAGGTCTCTTGCTTGATCCCTCCTACTGCCTTCACTATAAATTATATTCCTCTGGTGCCACATTTCCCTCACTTGGAGTCTCATTGGCCTTCCAGGAAGTTTCCTGTACACACTTTAACATTGCTGTCCATGAACACTGTTCCTCACACAACCATGTCCATCTATGCAGGGTTGGGACTGACAACTTTTAGAGTGTAAGAAGAGTCCATTTAAACCATCTTTTTCATATTTAGCCCCAATCTCTTTGATTTGTCATGTGTTGGTCAGATCTATCATTCACAACTTATGAATCTTTATAATGTTAATATAATATAAAAAGTGGCATAATAATTTTTAATAGTCATACTATTTTATGTTATAATATATTTAAATCATATAAATATTTTAATATTGTCAATTATATTAATATGTGTTCAGAATTTTAAAATAATCTAGTTTCTAATTTCATAATTTTAAATTTATCAAACAAAATTATTTTTGGCATAATTTTTTCTTTTTTATATTTCTCATTGTTTTAAATATTTTAGCTTCATGAAAGTAAGAACATGTACTTTTAATTTATAATCTCTATTGAATTTTTCATATGAGATTTTGTGTTGCACAGCAAATTCTCTTTACCTCTCTTGAATGTCAATTTCTTCCAGTAGCTGAAATTCAGGAAGAACTAAAACAATTATTTGATACCTCTAGGCATTCATATATTTCTTTGTGATTACCAGTGGAGGAGATAAACAGACAATGTATTTGGCAAAGTCAGAACCTACTTAGGCCTTCTGTATTTGTTCAGATAATTACATAGTAGCAAGAGACCACATATTACATTTACTTTATATTAGGTATGTATTTTCATTTTATCAATATGAGTACTATCTTCTTTTTAAAAGACAAAACAATCCTGTACTTCCTGCAGAGAAAAATATATCTATTTATCTATTTGAATTTGTTCTTCTTTACCCACAAAGGAATCTTTCAAGTTGAACCTCTATAAACAATTATTAAGCCAAGAGGGACTGCTGAGACTTTAAAACCACAAAAAACTTTGGGGTAAAGTATGCATACCCTGGCAGGTCTGTCTTTGCAATGCCTGATCTTCATCAAGTGTTTGAATATTAAACTATAAGATGACAAACATCTGGAAATTTAGAAACGTCAATGAATATAAATCTTTAGAATGTACCAAGAGAGAGAAAGGATTATGAAGAGAAAAATCATTAGTAATTGTATAAACATAAGATAGAGAGAGAGAGAGAGGGGGAGAGAGAGAGAGAGAAAAACTTTTTAGAAAATTTTATAGAGCTCTCTACTTCACTGACTGTCATTTTATAGGGTTCTCAAACATTTATGTGTATTAACTTCTCCTGGAGAGTGGATAAGAACACAGAGACTCAAGCTTGTGGGAGTAGAATGGAGTCTTGGTGTTTGTCTTTTCCAAGCTCCTGAGATGATCCTGAGATGCACCACAGCTTGATAGCCATCATTTATATGTGGTGTTCTAGGTGCTATTAAGTGGCACCAATGGATCTATAAAAGATTAATTCAGAAATATGATAGAAAATATAGAATGATTGCAATGTAGATATAATACAAAATTAATTCATTTCTTAGTATATCACTAATATTATTTTTAAATTTACATAGTATAATTGCTCCTTTTTTCTATGGCTGATAGAAAATTGGTCTCTTACAGCATAAATATACCATGATATATGTGATCATCATTACCAATACTTGAATAAAATATCTAAATGGAGTGAACTCACCAGTAATTTCTCTCCTAGACATATAGTTGAGCTTAGCATTTTTAGAATATAGGTCCATGAATAATTCAGATACATTTATTTTTTAAAGTGTGCAAACTCCTCTGTTAAAAGTTCACATCTATAATCATTTTCTCTCATATAAGTGCAATGGTGAAACTACAAACAATAGTAAAATTTACACTAATAATAAATATTTTTCTGTTAGTATAGTATGCATCCTATTTTAACCCATTCTTATTATTCTCTTTCTTTTTATAATCCTGTACGGTAGTTTTACAGATAAGGAAAGTTACATTGGCCTTAGATCACAAGCATAGAAAGTGACAGAGCAGGGGAAGTCAGGCTTTTGAACTACTGCGCTCCAGTCATTGCAGTACACTGCCAAACTACATCCTTTAAATTCAAATTTTTACTAAATGAAATGTACACATCAATGAGCATATTAAAATGAGTAGTAAAAGGGAAATATCAGACTACTTTGGCTATGCAAAATAATTCAGTTAAGATAAATCTGCAGTAAGCCTTAAGTAAAAGATAATTATTAATTAATAAAAATTAAGTTTTATGTTTATCTAATGTGCTTGAATGACTTACAAGTTAATTCTTCATATTACATACCTTTATATAAAATTAAATATATGTATATATTTTATTATTTTTATTGGGATGATATTGATTAATAAAATTCTATGGGTTTTAAGTGTACAAGCCAATAATATATAATCTGTATATTGCATTCTGTGTTCACGACCCAAAGTCAAATCTTCAGTTCCCTTTTCCTACAGCCTCCAGAACACTTGTTATTATTTGTCTTATTGATAATAGCAATTTTTACAGGTGTGAAAATCTGTGGTTTCTCTAGTATCTCATTGTGGTTCTAATTTGCATTTCCCTAATAGCTAGAGAAGTTGAGCATCTTTCTATTTGTACGTCTTCTTGGGAGAAGTGTCTGTTTATGTCCTCTGTGCATTTTTAAATCAGATTGTTATTTTGTCATTGATTTGTATGAGGAGTTTTTAATATATTTTATACATTATATTTATGTATAAAACATCTTTATAAATATAACAGTTGCTCATAATAATAAATAAAATACTAATGCTATTGATTACTATGAATTTATGAATTGTTAAATATTAGAATTGATATACCATACCATGTTTTAAATAATCATGTAATCATTACTCTGTTCATACATGGTTTTTGAGTAACATAGAGTTTGAAGGTATACAAAAGTATTCCTATTCCTATTGGAATTATAGTGCATAATCCAACAAGGAAGATTGAACTACGTAAAATAAATGTGCATTGATACATATATAAAAATGTGTGATTGTACTGAGCACTGTAAAATAGTTGTTATTATATATATAATAAATATATAACACATAAATGTAATACATAATAATGTGTAATTAATTAGTAATCTTAACTGGTTTAGTAATAAAAAGAGTCTGAGGAAATATATTTAATACATAGAACCTGAAGAGAAATTGAGGTTATTCGATAAAAGGAAGGAGGTGAAGAAGGAAAGTATCATGTAAATAAGGCTATATTGAAGAAAAAATTTCAAAATTAGGAAATTAAAGGAAACACTTGTGGCTAGATTATACTGAGAAAAATTATGGGTGAGTGGTTGCAAGAGATTTTTCAAGATGAAACTAAAGTGTATCAAGAAAGACATTTTTGGTCACAATAAGAAGCCTGACAATGAAAACTATTGCATAATATGTATTATAAGCTGAAGAATGACATGATTTAATTTACTTGTTGTAGTGAGCATTCTGAGTGGTATGTAAATGCCATTGAGTAGAAAGAATTTGATGTCTGAAAACTAGGTAGTAGACTATTAGGTGAAGTTGGGATTTGTACATATGGTAAGAAGTAGTCGGATTTGAGAATTTTAGAATTGACAAAGCCTAGTAATTGGACATCTTGTCACAGAAATCAAAATGTAAAAATATCCTCAGGCTTAAATATGAAATAAGGTTTGAATGCTGACACCATTTTTTTGTCACTAAGAACAATGAAAGATAAGTTTGGAAATCATCATAAATTCTATTTTGAACATATAACTTTGGGCACAAAAAGAGGTAGATATACAGGCACATGGATACATACTTAAATACATTGTCCTGAATTCTAAAAAAAATGATCTAGGGCAGGAAAATTATTTAGGTCTTAGAATTATTTTGCCAACATTTTATATTTTACAGCACACAAATATTATGTATTTGTGCTTAAGTATTTTTTAAAGCATTTTGTTGAGTATACGTAAATATTTATTTCATCAGAGCAATTGTAAATAATATTTCTTTAATTTGTTTCCTTCCTGCTTATTTCTGGTATATAGAAATCTGATTATTTTTATGTGTAGATATTCTATTATGTAACCTTGCTGAAGTTCTAGCAGTGCTTGGTTTTGCAGATTCCTTGAGATTATATATATATAATCATGTTATCTCAAATAGTCAGTTTTACTTTTTTACCCAATATTTATGTCCTTTTAAAATTTTTACTCATTTTTGTTCTCTGTAGAAGTACCTATATCTTTCAGTGTTATGTTGTAAAATACTGGTGAGAGTAGAAAGCCTTGTCTTTTTTCCACTTTTAGGGGAAAAATATTCAGTTTTACACTACAAAGTATCATGTCAGTTGCATGCTTTTTATAGATGTCTTTTATCAAATTGAGGTAATTCCTCTCTATTACATTGTTGGGATCATGAATGAGTGTTGGATTTTGTCAAGTGCTTTGACTTCATCAACTGATATAATAATGTAATCTTTCATCTTTAGTTAATTGACCTGCTAGATTACATTGCTTGACTAAAAAATGATGAATCAGTTTTTCATATCTAAGATAAATTCAACTTGACCATGGTGTGTAATTATTTTAATACATTGCTAGGTTAGTCTTGCTCATATTTTTTTGAGAATTTTTATATCTATGTTTATTTGATATATTGATCTATAACTGTCTCTTCTTGTGATCTTTGTCTGGTGTTGGTATCAGCATAATAATGTGCTCATAGATGAAATGAGAAGTGTTTTTTTTTTTTCCTGTTATCTCAAAAAAATTGTGTAAAATTGGTGTTAATTCTTCTTAAAATGTTTGGTAGAATTCTCCCATGATACCATCTGGACTAATAAATTTATAATAAGAGAAAGTTTTAATTATTAATTGAATCATTTGCTAGCAATAGAACTATTTAGATTACCTGTTTCATCTAGGTTAAGTTTGGTATTGTGTATTTGTCAAGGAATTGGTTCAGTTCTTCTAAGATGTTGAATTTATGAGTATGAAGTTTTTCATAGAGTTTCTTATTTTTTTTCTTCCAGGAATGCAGGTTTGGTTTAATATTTGAAAGTCTACTAATACAACTTGCCATATTAATAAATCTCAGAGGAAAATTCGTGTGTGATCATCTATATTGATGCAATAAAAGAATTGATAAAAATGCAATATCACCTCTTGATGAAAAACTCTCACTAAAATAAAAATACTAGATGGGTACTTCTTTAATGTGACCAAAATTATCCCTCATCTAAGCCCCAAACCAGATTACTATATAGTGGTTCATGCTGGCTCATGCTGGCTCCCTACTCAGGCCTTTACACTTGCTCTGTCTTCATTAAATGCTTTGTTCCCAGAGTTCCCCAAGGCTGATTCCTTCTCTATGATGTTTGGGTTTTGGTTCAAATGATACCTCCTCTAAAAGGCCTCCCATGACCATTCAATGGAAGCATCTCACTTTTCCAAACTATCCATTTATTCATTTCCCCCCGACTTTATTGAACTATAAAAAAATAGTTTTTTTTTTTGTATTTACAATGTGCCATTCGATGAGTTTTTTCAATTATAGCTGGAATACAATAATATATTAGTTTCAGTTGTATAGCATAGTGATTAAATATCTATATAACTCACAAAGTGATCACTTGATTAAATCTAGGAACTCTCTTCCCTCTTATATATTTATTACAACATTATTAACTATTTTCATTATGCTACACTTTATATCTCCATATCTATTTTGTAACTATCCATTTGTACTTCTTAATCCCTTTACCATTTTTCACCATCACCCTCAACACCTCTTCCATCTGTAGCTTTCAAAATATTCTCTGTATCTATGAGTTTATTTCTGTTTTTGTTATTGTTGTTTATTTTGTTCTTTAGATTACAAAAGTATGTGAACTCATGTGATATGTGTCTTTCTCTGACTTATTTCATTTAGTGCAATACCCTCTAGGTTCATCAAGGCAATATTTCTTTCTATACCCTTTCTTTTAGTCTGTGTGGGTCTTTTAACTGGAAATGAATCTCTTATAGGCAACATATGTAGGGGTCTTGTTTTCTTATCCACTCAACCACTCTATCTTTTGATTGGAGCACTTAATTCTGTTCCATTTGAGGTACTTGTTGATAGTGATTCCTGTTTTTTTGATATGTTTTTTTCTTCTTAAAGAAGTCCCCCCAACATTTCCTATAATACTAGCTTGATGTTGATAAATTCTTTTAGCTAATTTTTGTCTGGGAAGCACTCAATCTGTCCTTCAACTCTAAATGAGAGCTTTGTTGGATAAAGAATTCTTGGTTGTAGATCCTGGGTTTTCATCATGATAACTTTTTTTGTGCCAAGCCCTCTGTCCTGCATGGTTTCTTGTGAGAAATCAGCTGCCAGTCTTAAGGATGCTCCCTTATAGATAATCAACTGCTTTTCTTCTGCTTTTAAGATTCTCTCTTTGTATTCAAACTTTGGCATTTTAATTATGATGTGACTTGATGTGAGCCTCTTTGGGTTCATTTTTTTTGAGACTCTCTGAGCTTTCTGGGATTGTTTATCTATTTCTTTCTTCAGATGAGGAAAGTTTTCCAACATTATTTCTTCAAATAGTTCCTTAATGCCTTGTTTTCCTTTAGGCACTCCTATGACAAGGATATTTTTACATTTAATTGTGTCCCATAGGCTCCTTAAATTATTATTATAGTCTTGGCTCTTTTTTCTGCCATTCAGATTGATTGCCTTGACTTTCCCATCCTCTATATTGGTGGTTCAATCCCCTTTATCCACTCTGTTTGTTCTATTTAATATACTCTGCATCTCAGATAATGTGTTCTTTATTTTTGATTGGTTTCTTTTTATAATTTCCATTTTTATGTTTTTTAAAAAAATCTCTTTGTTAAAGTTCTCACTGAATTCATCTACACTTCCCCTAAGTTCATTGAACATCTTTATAACCAGTATTTTAAACTCTGCATCTGTTAGATTGCTTGACTCCATTATTTCTGGATCTCTGTTCTGTTCTTTCATATGATTTTTGCCTCTTTGTCTTCCCATTTTGTTGCCTTTCTGTGTCTGTTTCTATGTACTAAGCCAGACTCCTAAGTCTTCCAGTCTTATTAGCATGACTTTGTGAAGTAGGTATCGAGTGGCACATTCCTGAGAGTGGTTCAGTTGCAGGCCAACTTTAGCCCCAGCTGTGTTCCTCCAAGTCCACCTGTTAAGATTCAGCAAACAATCTACAGATGCTATGCCACACCAGAAACTGAGTTCAGCTGCCACTGTGAATCTTGGTGCTGCTCAGCAAGGAGCACTCAACTTGCCTAGGACACAACTGAATGCGACTTGGGTAGAGTGGATAGTTGGGAAAGCCAAAGTTTCAGGGAACCCTCTGGGAGTAGCAACCTCTGTTGTCCAGTTCGATGATGTCTTAGCTATGGCAGCTCTGAGTCTGCACACTGGGAGTGGGGAGAGCTCAACAGAGGAAGAAAAACATCAACCTGGGAAAAAGCCTCTTGATAACTCAGTGTCCCTCTGTAAGTTCCTGGTGACCCCCGTGCTGGTGCTCAGAGTGAGAAAGTCCATCACCATGAAAGTTTGCTCATGAAATCAGCCCCTTTAAGAGGCGCCTGCAGCTGCAAGTTGCTGCTGAGGCAGACTCTGTCACACTCAGACCCTGGGGAATGGGTAGCCTCATGTCTTTGCTCCATCCTACATTCTACCATTACAAGATGACTTCTTCTTTCTTTTGCTGTTATAGGGCTTGTTCATCTAAACCCCAGGTGACTCTGTTTGTTGTCTGCTCCATGTTTCTGTCACAACTTTGGTGTGGTCACAAAAGAGATGAACAAAGCCTCTATCATCCACACCATTTTTTTCCTCTTAATATTTTTTTTAACACCTGAAGAATATGTTGCAATATTAGTTTTGTTTCTAACATTAGTAATTTGTCGATTTTCTATTTATCTCTGCTTGCTAGAGGTTTATCAATTTTACTGATGAAAAAACATGGCTTTGGGTTTTTTTTGCTTTTTGTTTAATTTCAAGTTTATTAATTTCTATTATTTTATTATCTCTTTTCTTCTCTTTGCTTTCAGTTCTTTTCCTATTTCTTGCAATAGGAACTTAAATTTTAGACAATTTTTTTTACTAATGTAAATATTTTGTACTCTAAATTTACCTTTCAGCATTGCTTTAGTTGCATCTCACATAGCTTAATATACTGTATTTTCATTTTTATTCAGTTTTGTTTTTCATTTTTAGTTTTCTTGGAGATGTCCTCTTTGTCCCATAGGTAACATAAAAGTTATGTATTTTCTACACATTTACAGATTTTCCTAGTACCTTTTTATTATTCATTTTCTATTTTGATTTTATTATGGTAATATCTTTGTAATTTCAATTTTTAGGTTTTTTTTTTTTTTTATGGCCCAGGATATAGTCTATGTTAATGAAGATTCCATAGGCTCTTGGAAAAAAATATGTATTCTACTGTTTTTTGGTGGAGTTTTATATACATACATTATTATATCATATTATATCATATCGTATCATATCGTATTGTGTTGTATCATATCATATCATTATTATATATAATTACCAAGAATGTCATATGTGATGCATTATATATTATATTGTATATATGATATAGTATATTACATTATATATTATATATAAATATATATATTACATTCTTGGTAATTATATACTTTGGATATGTTATATCTTTGCTCATTTTGTGTCTAATACTTTTGCCAGTTGTTGAATGCAGAGAAGTGCTGAATTCCTAAATGATCATTTTAGATTTAAATTATTTTTTTCCACTCTATCAGGTTTTGTTTTTCACATTTTGTAGTTCTATTGTTTGTATATATATTTTGCATATTCTTTGTATAGTATTGTAGTAGTTGCTCTCAGTATCACAATATGAATAAATAACTTATCACGGACTATTGGTATAGGAATTATACCACTTGGTATAAGGTTAAAATATTGCCTCCATTTAGGTCCATTTACCTTTCCCATTTTAAAATATCATTGTCATGAGTATCAGATTTTGTTATAATTTCTATTTTATGGAACTATATTATAGTATTCATAAAAATCAACTCAAAATGAATTAAAGACTTGAACATAAGTCTTTAAGCAACAAAACTACACCAAAAGCAAAAGCAACAAAAGCAAAACAAGAGGGAATTCATCAAGCTAAAAAGCTTCTGTATGGCAAAGGAAATCATTTACAAAATAAAAAGGCAATCTGAATGGGAGAAAATATTTGTAAATCATATTTAATATGAGGCTAATATCCAAAAGACATAAATATAAAAACTCATACAACTCAATGCCAAAGCAATACAAATTAAAAATAGGCAAAAGATCTAAATAGACTCTTTTATTCCTAAAAAGACATACAGATAGCCAACAGGTACATTAAAGGGTGCTCAATATCACTGATCATTAGGGAAATGCAAATCAAAACCAAAATGAGTTATCAACTCATACCTTTAGAATGGCTAGTACCAAAAAGACAAGAAATAACAAGTGTTGGTAAGAATGTGGAAAAAATTGACCCTTGTTCACTGTTGGTGGGAGTGTAAAATGGTGCAAACACTATATAAACAGTATAAAAGTTTTTAAAATTAATTAAAAATAGATTTACTATATACTCCAGCAATTCACTCTGGGTTTATCTGAATAAAACAAAAATGCTAATTTGAAAAATATCTATGCACCCCCATGTCTGTTGCAACATTATTTATAACAGCCAAATTAAGGAAAAAGCTAAGTGTCCATCAATGAATGAATAAATAAATAAATTTTAGTGTATACTTTCAATGAACTAGTATGCAGTGATAAACACACACACACACACACACACACACACACACACATACACACACACAATCTTGCCATTTGCAATAACATGAATAAGCCTCAAGATTGTTACACTAAATGAAATAGTTCATGTAAGACAAGTACTATATGATCTCTCTTATAGGTAGAGTCTAAAACAAACAAACCAAGTCCCTAAATACAGAGAACAGATTGATGGTTGCCAGAAGTAAGGGGTAAGAGATGGTGGGGGTCAAAAGGTTAAAAACTCAGTCAACAAATATGATTTATAGAAGTCAAAAGAAAAACGATAAAACACATAGTAATATGTTCTCATATATCTGCTCGGTCCACTATTTCCTCATCCTTTCGAATGTCCCATACTTTTTCATTTTCTGTATGTTTGAAGTTCTTGTTTTAATCAATCCTTGATAGTCATTCTATTTATAACAAATTTCCTTACTTTTTATTCTTATTTTATTTTGTTTTGTTCCTGAAGAATGTTTTCTCTAGATAAAGGACTCATAGTTAGCAGGCTTTTTTAAAATTATTTTTTTCATATGTTCTTTAAAAGTAGTGTGCCACTACCTTCTGGTCTCCGTGGTTTTTGATGAACATCTACTCTCATTCAAAAAGAGGTTCCCCTACAGATAATATATAATTTGCCTTTATGTTTTCAATTGCTTTTGTTTTATTTTTCAGAAATTTAATATGATGTGTCTTTTCATAGATTTCTTTGGGAATATTCTATTTCAGGTTCACTCACCTTCTTGGATCTGTAGGCTTGTGTTTTTCAACTAACTTAAGAAATTTCAGCCATTATTTCTTTGAATATTTCTTCAGCCTCACTTTTTTCTCCTTTTGTCAGAGACGCCTATGAAATGAAAGTAAGACTTTTATTATAGATCCACAGGTTCCTAAAGCTGTGTTTATTTTATTTTTCAGACTATTTTTTTTTATTATTCAGATTGGATAAATTCTACTGATCTTTTCTCTCAAATTCACAGATTCTATTCTCTATCATCTATAATCTTTTCATAATTGATCCGTCCAGCAAATATTTTTTACTTCTGTCATTTTATTTTCTAGTTCTATAATTTACACTTTATTCTTTTTTATTACTTATATTTTTAAGGTATAATTTTCTCTTTCCACTACTTTTAAAATAATTTGTAATTAGTAGTTAAAGCATTTTTATAAAATTTGCTTTAAAATTATTTAGAGATAATTCTAACCTGATTTATCTTGTTATTGGTGTCTTTTGGAAGTATCACTTAAAGTTCTATTTTTTTTATTTCTGATATAACAGATAATTTTTATTATACTCTGATCACTTTTTTCTAGTATGTTAGAGACTCTGCGTCCTATTTGAATCTTTTATTTTAATAGGTGCTAACCCTGTGTTATATATTTTGATTCTTTTACTCAATTTCTTTCAACTGTCATTCCCAGCATTATCAACCAACAATCTGTTTAATGAGCTAGGGTATGTTTGTTTTTAAAATTCTATGTTAAGTGAGATGATATACTCAGCATTTATGTTCTTGTAAATGGCAACTTTTAATTCTTTTTATGGCTGAATAATAGTCCCGTGTGTGTGTGAAAGAATATGTATATGTATCTACACATTTTCTTTATTTATTCATTGATGGACATTTAGATTGTTTTCATATGTTGGCTATTGTAAATAATGTGCTAAGAACATGGAACTACAGATAATTTTTTTAATTTAGTGTTTTCATTTTCTTCAGAAGAATACTCAGAAGTGGGATTTTCCATAGAGGTTACAACAAGTTACATTCTTCCCAGTGGTGCACAGGGTCTCTTTACTTCACATCCGAGCCAATGCTATTCTATTGTCCCTTTAATAATAGCCAATTTAACAGGTGTGAGGTGATGCTCATTATGGTTCTAATTTGCATTTCCCTGATTATTAGTGATGTTAAAAACTTTTTCATGTACATTTGACCATCTACTTGAATCTTTTGCCCATTTTTAATTAATTTATATTGAGTTGTATGAGTTATTTATGTATTTTGAATATTAGCACCTATCAGAGTTATGATTTAAAAGTATTTTCTTCCATTTAGTAAGATGTGATTTTATTTTTATTGATGGTTTTCTTTTCTGTATGGAATATTTTTAGTTTGATATAGTCCCACTAGTATTTTTTATTTTTATTTTTATTTTATTTTTTAATTTTTATTTTGCTTTTGGTATCAAATCCAAAAAGTAACTGCCAAGACCAGTGTCAGAGAGCTTATTGCCTCTGTTTTCTTCAAGAGGTTGTATGGTTCCAGGTTTTATGTTTAAGTCTTTAATCTATTATAAGTTAATTTTGTATATAGTGTAAAATAGTGGTCCATTTTCTTTCTTTTATATGCAGTTATTTAATTTTTCTAGCACCATTGATTAAAGAGGCTGCTCTTTCTTCATTGTTGGCTTCTTTGTCATAATTAATTGACCATGTATGGGTTTATTTCTGGGCTTTCAGTTCTCTTCCATTAATCTGTGTTTCTATTTTTGTGTCAATAACATACTGCTTTGATTACTATAGCTTTGTATAGTTTGAAACCAGGAAAGGTGATACTACCAGTTTCTTCTTTCTCAAGATCTCTTTGACTATTTGGAATCTTTTATGCTTCTATAAAAATTTTAGGATAATTTTTCTATTTCTTTAAAAAGTGCCGTTGGAGTTTAGACAGGGTTTGTATTGAACCTGTAAATTGATCTGAATGGTATAAATATTTTAACAATATTAGTTCTTACAATTTATGAGCACAGAATATCTTTTCATTTATTTGTGTCTAATTTCTTTCATCAAGGTCTAATAGTTTTCTATGTACAGGTTTTTCATCTCCTTAGTTAAATTTATTTCTAGATATTTTTATTCTTTTTGATATAACTATAAAGGGAATTGTTTTTATTTTCCTTTCTGATTTTATGGTTTTTTTTTTAATTTTTAAAGACTATATTTTTTAGAGAATTTTTAGGGTCATAGTAAAATATGACCCATAGGAAGAAAGATGCAGAGATTTCCAATGCACCCCTGCTCTGACATATTAGCTTACCTTATTATCAACATCATTTATTAGATGGTACATTTGTTACAATTAATGAAACTAAATTGACACGTCATAATTGCCCAAAGTCCATTGTTTATTTTCAGTTTACTTTTAATGTGCAATCTATAGATCTGGACAAAAATATTATGAATGTATCCATTATTATAACATCTTAAGAAAAATATTCACAGTTCTAAAAATCATCTGTGCTTCATTTACCCTCCCAAACCCCTGCAACTTAATCCATTATAACTTCTCTATATTTTTGCCTTTTACAAAGTATCTTATAGTTGGAATTTTACAGTATGTAGCCCTTTCAGTTTGGCCTCATAAAATTAGTAATATAAATTTAAGGTTTCTTCATGTCTTTTAAGATTTTGCTTGCTCATTTAGTTTTAGTGTTAAATAATATTTTATTGTCTGTATGTGCCATAGGTTATTTATCTAATAACCTAATGAAGGTCAAATTGGTTGCTTATTATTTTTTAATTACACTGTTGCAGAATCCCACCACTATTGCTCCACTCTGGAATTAACTACAAGGAAGTTCATTCTCTTATATTATACCCAACATACTATCTGATACTACAAGTATATGAGTTTTGGGTTTGGTAACAGTGTCTTCTTTTTCTTTCTTTTTTACGTCAAGAATTTATTGTACTTACTAGTACTTTTACATTTTCATTACTTTTTATAGTTTAGTGAAACAAAATATTCCAATAAACTAAACATAAGCATAATGGGATGCTGTTGTTTGCATTTGAAAGGTGATGTTTCATACTTTACTTATTAAGGCACATTTGGGTCAGTTTCTAGGATGACCTAAAGCAAGGAATTTGATATCTTTTAATAAGAATGGAGAAATAGCACTGTTAAAATTAGTTTATGACAATTGCTTTATTTTCTGTTTCTCATTCTCTTATTCTGGCACTACTTTTTACATCTTTTTTCTTAAAACAAATATTTGTTAACTACTATCATGAGCCACACATAATTATAAATCCTTGAATGGGAAGTAAATATAGAATACATCTTAGCCCAAAATATCTCTGCATGTTTATGTAAAGTTAATACTCAAATATATATTTAAAACTTTTTTTTTATGAAGACTACATTAAGGAAATGGAAGCAAGAAGGTAATTTAGAGTGATCCTAAGTATTTTAGAGTATGGTAGAAGTGAACAGACACTAGAAGATAACATAAAAATTTATTTGTATATTAATTTTATAAATTTATTATAAGTACTAAATATTAAACTTTTTTTTTAACAGACTCTAACTGATAATGAGAAGATATATAATGTTGAAAAATATAGTAAGGTCACAGTTTAGGAATAAAGACAATTCTCTCAAAATGTAAATAAAATAGAGTAAGGTCAATGCTATTTGGCTAAGATCTATTAGCTAAATATGAACAGAGGAGATCTGTAATTAGCCTGCAGTTTGATTAGCAGCTGTTAAGCCTTTTTTTCATAAAGCTTCCCAGTGTCTATTGCTACTATAGATATTTGACTCTATGATACTTGTAGGTTCTATGAAAGTTTTAGGTTGTAAATATTAAATTTTTATGATGAAGGAGATGGGGGATGTGGAGATGTGCTGTCTGGATCCTCATTAACAAAGAACTTTTTTTTTCAAAGCTGCTGGGAGAGCTGTCAGTAAATAATCTTCAGTGTCAGCCTTTTCAAGATCATCTGAGCTGCAGAGAGCTGCCTTGTTCTTTCTTTTGATAGTCATATCCAAAAACTGATGGATGTCAGAGTTTACAGGCCTGGACTTCTAATTCAATGGAGAACATTCTTTGTTCCACGGCAACTTAGGGATTGGCTGAGACTTTTTATGGACTCAGCTGCATTTCAATATCTCCTGTGCTCAATCTGGCGACTTTCTTCCCTTCTTCATGTTCTGATCTGAATGACACTCCTCAGTAAACACCTTGCTTGTTAAACTTCAACTCAAAGTGTCTCTTTATGTATCTTGGAGTCAGAAAGAAGACAATGAGTTAGGGTCAAAAGAAGCCATAATATATTTCATATACAGTGAGAGTTTTGTTTTGTTTTGCTTTGTTTTGTTTTGTTTTTTAAGAAAAATTTAATTGGTAGCTATGTGCATGATGAATTAAATTTAGAAATGAAAGATAGCAAGCGATCCAAATTGTAGAATCATAATTATAATGTAAACCTGACAAAGTCACAGCAAAGGTAATTAACAAAAGAGGTCATGAAATAAAAAGTACTAGACTCTATTTTCAATCAAAGAAGGAAGAGTTTTAAAACCTCCAAATTTGTATTTTTCTCTGACAGAAAAATAGCAAAAAAAAGTAAAAATTTGTGGCCAAGATAATTATTTAAATAACTGTATTAATATGCTCAAAAATATTTTACTTTCAAGCATATATAATCAAAAACTTTAGAGATGAATAATTGAGAGGAGTTTAAATACCATATAGATCAGTTTTTCTCACTTGCATCAGGATCACCTAAGTTGCTTGGAAAAAAATGTGAATTTATGGATCCTACCTTGAAGTTTATTTTTTAAAAAAAATCAGGTTACCTTAGTATCCTTACGTAAAACAAAGTTTGAGAATCACTGCCTTAGTAAATGAAGAAAGACATGCTGAACCTGTCCTCAAAACTGTCTAGTATCCTTGTTCTAAGTTCTTCATAAAATAAACAACTTAAATTTGCAGATAAGTCTATTATATTTAAATCAATTCTTTATAAAATTAGTTCTAGGAAACAAAGAACATTGGAGAGTATGTAATAAGACCATTAGAATAAATTGGCCACCAAGTTGGGGAGTAAATAGTTCATTAACTTTAAGAAATATAGAAAAATTAAAGAGAAAAAAGACATCTTTTAGCTTAAAAAAGCAATTATTGAGAAAAATTTATATGTCTATATTAAGAAACTAAGTGTTTGTTCTGTTAAGGGAAGCATGAACATTGTAAATTCAGAAACCACCCCTCCTTTCTAAGAGTCTACCAAGAAAATGAGATAATATTTATAAATTTTGGAAGTTTTAAAATATTATTTTGTTTTTAAAAAGCAAAAATAAATATAGAAATAATGACTATCAGAAGTACTGTAAAAACAAAATTAAAATAATAAAAAGGAAATAAGAGAAATTGAAGACTTGTAATTTCTCAAAATATCAGCAAAGCAACCTCTGGAAATTTGGTAGTAAGGGTGAAATCTCAGATAGAAAAGGCCAAAGTTGGAATATTTATTAGGATTTTAAGGTGGATTTTTCAATATAGGGTTTTAGTTAGGTTTGGTGGACAAAGCACTGTGAAGACTTGATGGGACCTTTAAGAACTTCCTAGAATAAACAGTAACATGATTTGTAATGCTTATTTATTGGAACAATAAAGTTAACTTGGTGAAAACATACTATTTTATACATTGTTTCATTTGCTGTATAGAAACTTTTTTAGTTTGAGATAGTCCCACCTGTTTACTTTTATTTTTGTGCTTTTGGTATCATACACAAAAATATATAGTCAAGACCAATGTAAAGATTTATTGCTATTTTTTTCTAGAAGTTTTCAGCTCTTGTGTTTAAAATCTTTAACCCATTTCTAGTTATTTTGTGCATTCATGTATCTAACTTCATTATTTTGCATGTGGTTATACAATGTTTCCAGCACCATTTATTAGATTGTTTTTTTTTTTTTCACCTTTGAGTATTCTTGGTTTTGAAGTCAAATATAAGTTGGCTGTATATTCATGGGTTTATTCCAGGACTCTTAATTCTGTTACATTGGTCTATTTTAGTTAATTTTTGTGTGTGCCAGTACTATACTGTTTTGATTATTATGGCTTTTTAATGCTGATTGAACAGGAAGTGTAATGCCTCCAGTTTTGTTCTCTTTTCTCAAGATTGCTTTGACTATTTTGGGTCTTTTGTGTTTTCATACAAGTTTTAGAATAGTTTCTTCTATTTGGGGGAAAAATGCCATTAGCATTTTAATAGGAATTGCATTGAATCTATAGATTGATTTAGGTAGTATTGACATTTTAACAATATTAATTATTTTAGTCCATGAATACAAGATATCTTTACATTTGCTTGTGTTTTAAATTTCTTTCAATATTTTGTAATCTTCAGTGATCATTTTTCTCTTAATTTATTCTTAAATACTTTATTCTTTTTGACACTATTATAAATTGAATTGTTTTCTTTATTTCTCTTTCAGTTATTTTATTGTTATTGTTTGGAAATGTAACTGATTTTGTATTTTGCAACATTACTCGATTTATTTATTGTTTAGGGTTTTCTGTATATCAGATCATGTCATCTGAAAATGAAGACAATATTACAATATTATCTTTTCCATTTTGACTTAAACATTTTATTTATTTTTTTGTTTTCTTTTCTCTTTTTGCCTAATTACTCCCAATAGGAGTGTTATCTTGAAAAGGAATCAGAAGAATAGGCACCATTATCACATTTCTAATTTTAGAGGGAAAACCTTTAAACTTTCACCATTCAGTGTGGTGTCAACTGTGGATTTGTCAGATGTGGCTTTTGTTATGTTGAAGTACATTCCTTCTATATTCAAATCGTTGAGAGCTTTTATTTAAAAAGGGGGTGTTAAATATTGTGAAAAACTTTCCATATCTAGTCAGAAGATCACATGACTTTTATCATTTACTCATTAATGTAGTGTATCACATATATTAATTTGAATATGTTAAACAATTCTTGAATATCAGGAATAGGTCCCATTTGATCATGGTGTATGATCTTTTAATGTGATATTTAATTGGTTTGCTAGAGTTTCATTGAAAATTTTGCATCTATATTAACCAGGATTGTTAGCCTGTAGTTTTTTTTTTCTCTTAATGTCCTTATCTGGTATTGGTATCATGATATGCTGACTTCATAAACAATTTGGAAAGCATTTTCTTCTCTCCAATTTTTTAGAAGACTTTCAAAAGCATTGTTATTATTGTTTTTTGTTTGTTTGTTTGTTTGTTTTAAGATTTGCTAGATTTCATTAGTTAAACCATCTGGTCCAGAGGTTTCTGTGTTGTTAGGTTCTTGTTTACAGCTGCCATCTACATAGTCATTATTAGTCTGTTTAGACTTTAATATTTCTTCATGATTCAGACTTCATAGGTTGTATCTTACTAGCAATTTATCCATTTTATATAGTTTATCTACTTTTTTGGCATATAATTGTTCATAATGGCCTTTTATGGTTCTTTGTATATCTGTGGTATCAGTTAGAATGTCTCCTCTTTGATTTTTAGTTTTATTTGAATCCTCTTTTTTTCCCTTACTTAGATTGTCTAGCTAAAGGTTTATCAATTTTGTATATCTTTTCAAAAAATTAACTTTTATGTTTATTTTTTCTATTGTTTTTCTAGCCACTATTCATTTATTTATGCTCTAATATTTATTATTTTTATTTATTCTACTAGTTTTGGGCTTAGTTTGTTATTTTTCTAATTCTTTGAGGTATAAAGTTGGGTTCTTTATATAAGATTTTTTTTCTTTATGTAGGTGTTTATTGCCATCAACTTGTTTTTTTAGAGCTGCTATTGTTTCATCCCATAAATTTTAATATGTTGTAATCTCATTTTTGTCTCAAAAAAATTCTAACTTTTTTTTCCCTATATTTCTTTGGCCCATCGGTTATCTATAGTGTGTTGTTTAATTCTCTCATATTTGTGAGGTTTTATTTGTTTGTTTTTTGTTTGTTGGAATTTTTTAGGTTTTTTAAAAAAATTTTTTCTTTTTTTATTGATTTCTGTTTTCATACTATGTGGACAGAAATGATTCCAATCTTCTTCAATTTATTAAGACTTGTTCTGTGACCTACCATATCATTTATCATACAGAATATTCTATGTTCACTTGAGAAAATGCTTATTCTGATGTAGTTGGATGAAATGTTTTATAAATATCTGTTGGATCCCTTTGTTCTATAGTGTTATCTTGGTTCACTGTTTTCTATTTAAGGATCTAATAATGTTGAAAGTAGTCTATTGAAGTTTCTTATTATTGTATTATTTTCCTCTTCTTCTTTTGTTCTGTTAATAATTGTTTTAAATATTTGTGTCTCAATATTAAATGCATACATAATTATAATTGTTATAGCCTCTTGATTAATTATCCCTTTATCACTATAGAGTGACCATTTTTTTTCTTGTAATCAACCTTGATTAAAGGCCTACTTGATATGACATGCATATAGCCATTTCTTCCCTCTTTTGCCTCTTACTTGCATGGAATATATTTTCACGTCTAACCGATATATGTCCTTAAAGCTAAAGTGAGTCTCTTGCAGGCATCATAATGTTGGATCTTGTTGTTGCTTTTTACCAATTCAGGCACCGTGTCTATTTACTTCTTCATTTTAATTGTTTCCTGACAACTTTTTAGTTCCTTTTTTCTTTTACACTAATGAATTATTGTAGCTGCAGTTATTTTATTTTAATATTTTTTATCTTTTATACTAGAGATTAATTTATTCACACACCACCATTATGTTATTAGTGCATTCTGAATTTGACTATACATTTACCTTTACCAATCAGTTGTTTGTTCTTGTATGCTTTCATGTAACAACTTAGCATCTTTTTATTTCAATTTGAAGAACTCTCTTTAGCATTTCATGTAAGGGAGGTCTTGTGGTTATCTTCCTTAGCTTTTGTTTGTCTATCTTTTTTTTTTCATTTCTAATGAACAGTTTTTCTGGGTATAATATTCTTGGTTATGGGTTTTATTTTGTTTTGACTTTTATCACTTCAAATAAAACATCTCTCTCCCTCCTGGCTCACAAAGTTTCTGCAGAGAAATCCATTGATAGCTTTATGGGATTTCCCTTAGTGAGCTGGTTTCCGCTTGCTTTTTTCCAAATTCTCCCCTTATTTATGACTATTTTAATTTATATATATATTTTTTCAATTACAGTTTACATACAATATTATATTAGTTTCAGGTGTACAGCCCAGTGACCAGACACTTATATAACTCATGAACTGATCACTCTAATAAATCTAGTACTCAACTGATACCACACAGTTATTATAATATTATTGACCACATTCCCCATGCTGTACTCCACATCTCCATGACTATTTTGTAATTACCAATGTGACCTCTTAATTCCCTCCCCCTTCATCAATTCCTCTATACTCAATTGTCTGACTTTTAAAATTTGATTATGTGTCTCAAAATGGATTTTTGGGAGGTTGATTTTATAGGGGTCCTATGAGTTTCTGGTACCTGAATGTCCATATATCTTTATGATTTTTGAAGTATACAACTATTATTTCTTTATATAATCTTTCTGCCCTTTTCTTCTCTCTTCTCCTTTGAAGCTCCCATTTCCTGAGGGTTTAGTTGCTTGATAATATTTCATAATTCACATTATTTTTCTTCTTTTTTATTCTTCTAAATGGATAATTTCAAAATATTTGTCTCCAAGTTTGAGGATTATTTCTTATCATAATCAAATATTTTATTGAAACTCTCTCTTGAATTTTTCAGATTTATCATTGTATTTTTGAGTTTTAGAATTACTGTTTGATTGTTTAATGTTTTTTTATTTTTATTAAATTAATTTTCTTTATGCATTTTTTATTTTTGTTTATTTGTATTTAAAATATGTTGAATAAATAAAGATTATACAATAAACAAAAACTAAATCACTTTTTATTTTATCTGTTTTTGACCTAATAATAGAGTTAACAAATGACATCTTAAAAACTCAATCATTTGAAATGTTGGAGGTACAACTGCCACATATTTTTTGAGGATAAAAAAAGGCATTTTTGATAAATGTATCAAGCCATTAGTTATAAATTGCAGTAGAACAGGACATGGTTACTAACTGTAGATTAAATGCCTCTTTCATAAGTAGCAGATAAATTAAAGTAGACAGGAGGCAAGGCAGTTTTTAAAGTTTAGACTTTATCTTCATTGGATTGTTTATATCTGACTGGTCATATCAAGATAGAAATCCTTCAGATCAATTTGGTAGCCATTGCCCAGGAATGATAGTCTTTTCTGAATCTTGATTTTCTCCTAGCAAAACAAAATGTGATTTTCTGATCAGCTATAAACTACTACTCTTCTTTTCCATAGTCCCTTTTACTCTTTTACAACCAAGGACCAAAGGAACTTTATCTGTAGAAGCACCACTTTTCTTAATTTTAGTTCACCATAAATAATAAACTACTTCTAACAGAAGCCTCAGTTTCATCATTACTATTCATCTGTCGGGAGCCGTTCTTATCAAGGCTCTCATACCTGAGATCTAGGCAACTTCACCTTGGGACAGGGTCTGCCTCGCCCTGTGCTATTTGATAGACAGCATAAAGTCAA